>BLKR01010190.1:0-65752 GCA_011170035.1 Teleogryllus occipitalis
AATTATCCAGAGTTGAGCCAATTTACAATATAGAAAATAAAATCTGTGCATCGAGTTATTGACCCATATCTTTGGTTCCAGTGTTTTCAAAAGTATTTGAATCTATAATGTACTCACAGCTATTAGACTATCTTAATCAAACCAACATAATTAGCGAGGCAGAATTCGAATTTAGGAAAGGGAGATCAACTGTAGCTGCAATAATTTCCAGTTATAGATATTCTTCATGTTTTCTAGACTAAAAATCATGCATGTACCACTTTTGATGACTTAAATTGGGCATTCAATAGTATAGATCATACCATTCTACTGAATAAACTCAAGTCCTATGGTCAGGATTGGGCAGTATTTAATTACTTGTATTTGAAAAACTGTATTTTTGAGTTTTTGGACAAGTATTTTACAGATGTATTTAAATATATAATTAGGTATATTTAAAAAGGGAAATACTTAAAATACTTCAAAAACAGATGAAGACAAGGATAGTTTCTTTTTCTTTGATTCTGCTAGTGAATGAACCTCACTGAAACAAAAATAAAAGCCCCTTTCAACTATTGAATTTGAATTCTAATTTTTAAATTATAAATTTAATTCATTAAAAATGCTGGACAATTATCCGACCACAAAAAATGTGTTTATTTGTAACACTAGTTTATGTTCATTCACGCCAGTTGAATGACCGTTTTCCTTTGCGGGTTTTATACATTCGCCAACTAGAGGTTTATTGTCTGATGATATGTTTGAAAAACTGGGCGCTTTAAAGGACAATTCTGCTTATTTGAGTTGGACTTATAAGTTATTGTTCAGAAATTTGACTGACATTTAGTAATTTATTGTAATTTACAATTACGATAAATTGTTGCAATAAGAATCTAATGATAAAAAATTCATGTATTTTCTATATTTTGAGTATTTGAAGTATCTTAAATACGAATGTATTTAGCAATTCAAAACCTAATGTATTTTGAGTATGTATTAAAATACTTATTTACATAGTATTTAAATACTACATTTAAAGTATTTTGCCCAAATCCTGCCTATGGCATAGGTAGCACAGTTCATAACGTCCTTGGAACAAATTCTTTACATAGGAAAGGACAGATCCGAAATGGAGGTAAATTGAGGTGTTCCTCAGGGATCAATTCTTGAGCCCCTATTATTTGTGATAATTTTCAATGACCTACCAGATCATATATCTGCTCACACTAATAGTCTATGCTTATGACACCACTTATTTTTAATGCCAGCCCAAAATTACAAATGCTCAAAGTGGCAACAAGAAAAATGCGTTCAGCAGCAGAGTAATGGTTCAGGGCAACTGGATTTCTGTTAAATGAGGAAATGTAGATCTGAATAGTGTGAAGATACTAGGTGTAATGATAGACAATAAACTATGGTGGCAACACATACCAATTACATTTCAACTAAGCTTTCTCAAGTAATCTATTTGTTAAGAAGTCTGAAAAGTCATGTATTGGATCATTATATAAGATGCATGAGATATATTTATATAAAAAGCAAAGATATTTATATAAATTCTCTTTTTTTCAATGCATAATCTCATATGGGATGATACAATGGGGAAACTGCAGAAGTCATTTGGATTCTCTTAAATACAGACATGCTAGCCCACTGTAAGCCGTTATTCATAAATCAAAAAATATTAAAGTAAATAAATCAGTATGTAAACACGACTACTATGAACATAGCATTTATATGCCATGTATGAAGTAACGTCTCAGACTCACAATGCAGAAGTGATGTGCACTCCTACAACACAAGAGGTAGTAGGCATATAAATGTATCATTTCACACTCTCTAAGTCAATAAATTGTTTTGATATAATAGGCTTAAAACTGTACGATAAATTACCATTAAAATTAAACAGAGTTGCCTCTAAGAGTGTTAAAATGGGACCTGTATGATTGGTTGGTTGCAATACCTGTACCCCAATACCTGTAACCAATACCTACTTGATCAAAGAATTTGTAGTTGAAAAGCAACCTAAAATTAATAAATTAAAATAAAAACAACTATAAAAATAGCATTAAAAAATGTGAAGAATTTCAGTCATAGATATGACTGGTTGAACAAAAGTGTATGCTGTTACACAGTGTGCCAGGAAAGTGTCTCAGCACTGAGTTGAATCAGGGCTTGCAAATAAAAATTGCATGTTCCTAGCAACCAGATTAGTGGGAAACAAATCAAGGGGACAACACTTCTAGCATTTATTATGATTATGGTAAATACTCAATTTACATTTTCAAGCTGCAGCACATGCTACCAAGATAATTTCTGTTGTAAGCACAATCGTCACCTAGGTGCCACTGCGGAGAGACTTTCCTTGCATGCTGTAGTTTTCTAGTCTTTTAAGATAGAAGACAACGATATAAGACTTGATATGAAACTCTGGATATTTTTTTACACTGTTTTGCAACTTTATCCTGAAGGTAAATGCAATTTATCTCAGAAGCCTGCAAAAAACTATACAGTGAAACTCCGTTTATACGTTTCTCACTTATACGTTTTTCACGGTTATACGTTTTTTTTGTTAGGTCCCGAATAAATTCCTATAATTCCCATGCAAAATTATTTCAGATATACGTTTTACGTTCATACGTTTTTCACACTTATTCGTTCAAAATAAAAGTCCCTTTAAGGCCGTATAACGTTCAAATGATCCCGCAGAGGCGCTGGACGATCTGCGTCGTGCCCGGAATTTTGCTCGAGTCGACACGCTCCAGAGCGCTCCCGCGGAGCTGACTCTTGCCCTCTGAGGCCACTTCCCGTTAATGAAACTTGTAATATAGAAGCTCGACTCGGCCTAGCTGAGGGGTCAAGACCGCGCGAGCCCGCGGGTGGTAGCGAAAGTCGGCTCCCGGCCCACCTCCAGAAGCGGGACTTCCAAAACGAAAACTTTCAGTCGTATGCGCATGGGAGCTCTCTGAGGATCTCAGGAGGCGACAGCTAGCTCCGAGGGAAGGTCAAAGGTGTCCCCAGGAGAGAGTAATGACATAGATGACCAATAAATGAGAATGTTTGTGCATTGACTGTCCCAGTCTCCAAAGGTGCCTTTGGCTCGCCGTAATAACACGAGTTCCTTTCGGTAGCGGATGGCGCAAGCGGCTAATGAAACCGATCCCTTTCCGCGAGGCGCGGCGCGGCGGGTGTCGCCAGACGGTGGAGCTGTGGCTGTCGTGCGCTTCCTGTCGCCCACGTATTAGATCACCGTGCTTTGATCCGCGTTATCTCAAGTAACATGAAGCTTGAAAGCAAAGCAAGCAGCCGTGGGTCTTCGTCGCCAGTTGTAGCCCACGCAGGTCACGGCCTTCGTTTCCGTAGGGAAACTGAGTCACACAAGTTCAACAGTATCATCCTTTCTGTTCTGCAATCTGCAGTTCTTGGCTGGGATTTGCGAATAGTCTTCGTGTCGCTCAGGTCGCGTCTTCATCTCGCGTTTGTTGTACTGTCGTAGTTCGTCTTCTTTCTGGTTTTGCGTCCGCGATATTACACGAAAATGAGTGGTAGGAAAAGGCAACCCCTTTCAATATCAGAGAAAATAAAAATTTTAAAAGTTGTTAGGGAGAGTGGAAATAAAAAGAAAGTAGAAATTGCTAAAGAACTGGGAATACCGGCATCCACGCTGAATTCCATCATTTCTAAGGGGAAAGAAATCGAGGACAAGGCACGTGTGTTTGGGGTGTCTAGTAGCAAGAGAATGCGAATTCAAGGAGGAAAATATGAAAATTTGGAAGATGCATTGCTACAGTGGTTTCAGCAGCATCGTGCTGAAGGTATACCAATAAGCGGCCCCTTATTGTGCGAGAAAGCGACTGAAATTGGACTGCGGCTTGGTTTAGAAAATTTCCAAGCTTCATCTGGCTGGCTTCATAAATTCAAGCTGCGACACGGAATCTGCTGCAAAAGTATGTGCGGCGAAAGCGGAAATGTTGATGCAGATGTCGTGTCGGCATGGAAGTCGGGACCTCTTCAAGAACTGGTGGAGCAGTATGCCCACAAAGATATTTTTAACGCCGACGAGACGGGGCTTTTCTATTCCCTAATGCCTGAAAAGACGATGGCGTTCAAGGGAGAAAATTGTCACGGGGGTAAGAAGAGCAAAGACCGTGTAACTGTGCTTTTATGTGCTAACAGTGATGGGACAGAAAAATTGCCACCGGTCACGATCGGGAAATTTGCGAAGCCGCGATGCTTCAAACACATTAAAACACTGCCCACCAAATATGAACACAATAAAAATTCGTGGATGACCACGAAAATCTTTGAAGATTGGTTGCGGGCTTTAGATGCCAGAATGGGTATCAGAGGGCGAAAAATACTATTATTTGTAGACAAGTGTCCAGCACATCCACCAGACACCTCATATCTACGGAACATCAAGGTGCAATTTTTCCCCTCGAACTGCACCAGCGAGCGAGTTGCAACCCATGGATCTAGGGGTTATCCGAAACTTAAAGTTGCACTACCGAAAAATGTTGGTGCAACAGACCATCCGCTACATCGACAACGGAAACAGGAGTTCGACTAAAATAAATGTATTACAGGTAAAATTTTTAGTTTTATGGTCAGTGAGGTAGAATTTTTAGTTTTTATAATCAGGAACACTCCTTTTTTTTCTCATAGGCTATGCATTTTATCTCCTCGTCATGGCAGAAAGTTGAAGAATCTACATCAGGAACTGTTTCCGGAAAGCTGGATTTGGCAGCCCCGAAGATGTAGAAATGGAGTTAGCTTTCGGAGATTTACCCATCAATCAAGCGGACTTCACAGAATTTGTGGATGTAGATAAAGATGTGGTTACATCTGAACTAAGGTCCATTGAGGACATTGTGAGTGAAATCAACGAAGAGATTGATGAAGACAGTGATGATGAAGTGGGTGATAGTGAAATAAATGTAGTAGGTTTCAGTGAAGCCGTTGCAGCATTAGAAACTGTTAAAAAGTTTGTTATGCAACACAGTGTCGCAGATGAGGTGATGGGACAGCTATCACGTTTGGAGGGGGAAGTGTATACCTTGGGGCCTTATAATGTTAAACAGACCAAGATAACAGACTTTTTTCATAAGTAATCATTTAAACTACATATTAAAATCTTCTTTTTTGGTAGTAAGTTTTCTAATAAAACAGTAGAGTAAAAATAGAGATTTTTTTTCCTCATAAAATTCAATTTCAGTTATGTGTTTTTCTCACTTATACATTTTTTTTCTTCGGTCCCCTGAAAAACGTATAAGTGAAGTTTTACTGTAACTGCATAATCTTTGAAGTAATGTGCACAAACAATTAAGAATTTGATAGGAGTATCATAGGTATTTTTCCAGGCAATACAGGATGTTAGATACAGAACTTTTCTATGTTATTTTCATCTTGTGTCTAACACAGCTCATTCACAAAATATCAACATCTATTGATTGAAAAGTAGCAAAACATGTTATTTGGATTTCATACATATTTCTTAAGACTCTTCCTTCTCCCTTACTTGCATTCCAGTGTGACAGGTATACATTTTCAGTGATTCTCAGATAATTATGCTTTTACAAATGCATATACAGAAACAACATATTATATTCAAGTTACAAGTGGCTAAAAGAAACCATATGCAAGTTATTTGATTAATGAGCACAGAAGTGTGAGTGTATAATTTACCAACAAGCACTTAACAATCTTTTTGCCACACAAATATATTGTGTAACATATGTTTTATCTTAGCACACAACTTTTTTGACATTTTTAAACTGCATGCTTCCCTGACTACTGGTATTATATCGACTTCAGCGGTACTCTTTATTGTATTGGATATTGTAAGGAACCTTTTAATCTACTTTTGAAAGTGCATGTCAACAGCAAATAAAGAAAATTAACCCTTCAAGGTGGTGGCGAGGGTGTGCGCAGTAGCATTTGAAGGCGGCTTTAAGTGAAAGGTGCGGTCAGCGGCACCGCAGGAGCAGGTAGCCAGCCGAGCGCATCCGGCGAGGCCTGCTGTGGGAGCATCTCATCTCAGGCGGCGTAGCGTTTCTGAATGTTCTACCCTGAGAATGCATCGCTTCACACCAATAATAATAATAATAATAATAATATTGATAATAATGATAATTATAATAACAATGATAATAATATAATAAAATAATGACGATAATTTATTATAAATACGACATACTCACTTGTATCAACAAATATTTTCAGATAATGAAATAATGCATACCATGTATGTCTGACAGACGCAATCATTTAATGTGATACGTAGTACATAGAAGACAAAGTATTGTAAATTAATTGTTTTCATAAAAATAGAAATAGAAACACTTTAATTGATATTAAACTATTTGTATGGAAAATCACTCAGAAAGAAACAGAAAATTCACCGTAACACACAGCCAGCGTCTGTGCACGGCACCGACAAGCGTCTGTAGACGGCATACCACAAATCAGAGGAGAAACAGAAACCCTCCCTTCCATCCTGAGACGGCTTACCACGAATGGAAAGGAAAATCCATGCTGTCCAGGGATGGCATACCGCGTTTAGAAGAGAAAGGAATTTGCCGTCTGTAAACGGCATACCACGCTGAAGGGTTAAAGAAGGTAAAAAATTTTAATGGAGAAAAATGCATGAGAACACCAAAAAAAAAATTAATAGAGAAGAATAATGAACAGAATGGATATTCTGATAATATTGATTGGCATCATCCTCAATATTTGGCTAATCGGCACCACTGCTCACATGTCAAATGTGGAATCAAAGTAGCAACCAATCGTGACCATTAAACTAAACCCACCAAACACAAATATTTTCAAAATTACAACTTGCACAAAACAATACTCTCAGAAATTCATTCTACAATAAGATATACCACTGCCAGTAAAAAAAAAAATAGATTGATACAGAGCAAGACACTGAAATATCACTGAAAATAGTTCAGAAACATTTAATAGTCAACACAAGAACATTGCAGAATACAAAGTTGCAGTACGATATGTGGGTATTTAATCCTAAATGTAATGCTGATCATTATTTTAGTGTTTTTTGTAGTTAAAAATCTTCATCCATTCCCCCAAAAAGAAGTAAAATAAAATTAACAACATAGTATTTAATTGCAGTGTTTTGTTCACAATACATCATAAAGAATTACAATGTTTGTTAAAGATTACAGGAATATCAGAAACATTAACATAGCACCAATTAAGTATTAATGTATTAGCTCACTATTTCAAATGGAAAATATAAGTAAAAAAAAAAAACAAACCACACTCCAAAGACAAAATTTTGTGCTAAGATATAGTAGGATATTTTTCACATTATTAAATATGATTTAGAGTTGTTCTTAGGATATATTAAGGAAACAGAAAATAATAGTTAAGTCTTTACAGAAAACTTAAATGAATCAAATACACAACTGTGCATTCGTCTGACATAAACTTCTTCATATATCAAATATACTTCATGAATACTGAGTAACAAATACACCACCAAGAATGCATTTTGAAAGTATATGCCAGTGTCTCATTTATGCATTTATAAAACATGAATCTCATGCCACACATTATACAGTCATATACCAATTTTAGAATGCACAGAAAAGCATATTCTATATCAACTACCATTCCCAACCATTTCCAAATCATTGCACAATTCAGTTCATAAAAATGAGAATTATATACTCAAGATGCACTAGGCAAGAGATTCATTTTTGAACACAATTTTTCCGGGTATCCAGATTTTGAAAAATTTAGCCCATAACACCTAAACAAAGGACTAGTTATTTCTTTATTCTTATGGACCCTTAATTTCTCAAGTGATAATAAAATGCAATAATATTCAGTCTATGTTTACAACATACATCATAAGCCACAATTTTTACATTGTGTTTTAAGTAACTAACACAAATAAGACATATAAAAAGCAATGGAATGAGCACATAATAGTAAGAGAATTTTGGAAATTATAAATAATTTGCCACTTCAATTAATCAGCAAATAGTACTTAGAAAAGCACCAACAGTACTATATATATAAGTACAATAAGTGTAAAAAATCTTTACACAGTACACAACTTGAAGAAAATGAACACAAAAAGTAAACAGAACCTACTAATCAAAAGTGAAATGTCATTTACTCATGTCATTGCAGTGTGTTCTCAAATGGCTGTTGCTTCATCTTCAATGCTTTATGTTTAAAGCAAACTTCCTTTAAGAACTAACAAAGGATTTATATTGAGAAACTCAAATTTTAATCTTTGCAGACTTTTAAGATATCCAGTACCACACAAACTTACACAAGCAATAACAATACAATGATAGTAAGTAAAATTATGAAAAAGCTAGTAACTAAGAAGAAAATAAAAATGCAATGATTCCTTAAAGACAAAATCACACAAATACACGAGTATAAGTAGTATCTTGTACTATGTACATATAAAGTCATTAGGCAATGTGTTTACTCACTCAAACAATGAACGTATTAATTCATTAGCAAATAACATTAGTAAATGTGATCACATATTTTTGGCCATGAAAATGCAGATTCACCCAAGTCCAAACCAATTCAGATCAGGCAGAATGCAGCAACTACAAATTGTCACACCATATGATGTCAAACACTGCACAACTTCAATGAAATTGCAGTTCCTGCCATAGAATTTAATCAAGAAAATATCCCTTGATGTAATTCTTACTTAGCACCAAACATTTATCTTATTATATGTACCGCAGCAGAAACAATCAAATTGTAGATGCCCGACTAGCTTGCACGGAATTAACTTGAAATAATCTTATTTTGTACTATGATATAACCCGATATAAGATGAATAAAATTAAATAAATGCAACGATACCATCTGATCAAACAAATCAATTTTGAAAGTATAAATAAATTTTATACACAACACCAATGATTTTGTCTTTAAGAATGACTAAGAATGTAGAAAAATACAAAAATTCAGGTCTCCATTCATTTGTTCAGAATAGAATCATAATCTGGATAACCAGCTCTGAAAGACTTCAAGTACTGGGCATGTACAGTAGGTTCCAAGTAACTGGCCTTCACAGCATCATCATCTTTCATTGCTTGTCGCCATTCCATCTGCAAAATAAAAGAGCAAATCTATAAAAATAAATAAAAGATACCAGTGTAGCCTATGAGAATATATTCCATTAACAAATAAAACATAATTGAAAATTAGACTTTAACCTTGCACATTGTAGAGAACTTTCTCCAGGTGCAAAGAAAAATGAGCATTCTTACATGTACATGCACAAAATATTTGATAACAGAATTTTCAGAGAATATAAAAACCAAAGATTTTAAAACGGCATAACTCAAATTAATGCTAACCATATTCAACAGAAATTTCATCTTGCTTCTAGGTTATTACAAAATTCAGTTTACTATTATTGATTTCTGGTTAGTAATGACTAGTTGTATTGACAATCTCATTGATTAGAATAATTCCAATCAATAAGTTATACATTTAAATTACTAAAATCAAAGTCACAAAGAAAGTAATACTTGCTAATAATCTTATCCCAGAACTTATTAACATCGATTAGAAGTTCAAGTCCTCTACTTCTTTAGTTAATACATTTCTTCCTGAATTTCAATCGAAATTTTATGATTCGTGGTATGGCAATGTGCAATGTAATGCAATGACATGAGATAACACTTGCAGTAGTCATTATAATTTATGATAGGGTCACTTTGTTAAGTTTACTATCATTATTATTGTTCTTATTGTATGGCTCAATTGATCTATTCATTATTAGAGAAATTTGTAATATTGCACTGGCAATATTAGTATGTGCAATTTGAAATAGGTTTTGATCATGGGCTTTATGAAAATTATCACCCTCTTTTACTGTAAATAAATAAACAACTCTCTTTTCACAGATCCTCTAACTTTTAAAACATTTTATCTCCAACACAGTGTATTTAATATCCCTAAATAATAGTTTTAATTGTTATGAAAGTATGTGTCAATCTTCTTTGATATTCTAATATCTTGACTATTCAGAATATGCTAGGACTTGTCAATTATAGTAAGTGGTCAATTTCTTGTTTCAAATCTTATGGTTATTCACATACTACTAACAAATCTACTGCAGATACACACCACAGTTTGAGAACCCATGTTCTATTTAATGTGACTGATAAACAAATTATCAATACAATGCTTTCTCATTTAAAATGTTCATAATATTCTGTGACTAAGATAACTTGATTCCCCACATATCTATTGAAATCTTTGTTGCAAATTTTAGCATATTATAGGTGCATGGATGCATTACTGAGGTATTTGATAATGATGCTTCACTGTCAAAAATCTTTTAAGTTTTCCATTTTAGAAAGTGTTATTGCCCAAGTAGAAGTCAACATTAATTGAAAACAATTTATAAATTAAATTAAGCCACAATAAACTGCACATTTAATAGCCTCCTTACATTACAAGATGTTGAACTCTCCAACAAGTAGTTACTATTTAAAGATGTCATAATGCTTAAATCTCTTTGTGATTTGGTCAGGATACCAACAATAATGTGGAAAAGCTTCTTTCTTCAAAGCAAAGTTATTTAATGTCCTTTACAGTAAAGAACTGATAGAAAGATAGAAGAAATGAGTTACAGTAAACACTTGAAGTCCTTGCGACTTTAGGTTTCCTATTACACTTTAATGCTATTACATTTTCTGCACTAAACATCTAAAATTAAATTTTATTTTGGATACTTCATAAAACACAATGTTATCAATATGAATATAAAATGAGCACAGGTCTCCATGAACTCTCCTTGTGCCATATTGATTTTACAGTTAGAATTATAAGCTATTATATTTTCAAGAACATACACTCTAGGGCATTGATTCCCAAAGTGTGAGGCGTGCTTCCCAAGGGAGGCATAGAGATAAGTCAAGGGGGGCGCGGGACCAATCAGTGTGTGGTATACCCAAACGTTCCCGTGGACTTGGCATGCTAGGAAGTTATGAATTTTGTCAGAGTTGCCTTGTTGCATTGTGTGATTTGTGATATATTGACAAGACATCATTCTAGATGAGCAAAAAAGCACTAGTACAACAATTATATTAAATATGGGTTTATATGCATTCTTAAGGCTGGCATCGAGCATCCTCAGTGCGTTATTTGCTACGTAGTACCGAGCAATTTGTGTGAGAAAAGTTTTCAGCACTTGGTGCAATTAAAACAAAGTATTGGGGCAACTTAACATTGCTAATGATTTACATTGTGCACTTAATGATATGCAGTCAAGTATAGACAATAAGGTAAAAATGCAGCTTATCCTTCTCACCAATTTTTCTTGTCCATGTTTAATTTACATTTTAACTTGTAATATTAGTTAGGCATAAATCATATTGACCTAACCTTAAAAAAAAACAAAACATTTCAACAAGATGTCAAAAACCCATAATTTATTTATTGGTTTATGGGATATTCCCTTTTATACATGTAATTATAATATGCAAGTTCAAGATATACATTTGTTAATGAAGTCACAAAGAGTAAATTAAGGAACAATATCTAATTACAAATTGGGTGGTTTTATGGAGCAATTCCTAGACAGTACGTACATAGAGTAAGTAATATTGAAAAAATCAATATCTAATTACAAATTGGATGGTTTTATGGAGCAATTCCTAGACAGTACGTACATAGAGTAAGTAATATTGAAAAAATCAATTCAGTTACAACACTTATTAGCAGTAGAGGCAATACAGTGGATGGTATCATTAATTTGATAAGTCAGTTTTCAGACTTGACAGAAAACAATAAGGGATTATGTGTCGATATTGTATGTATGTTGTTGACATAGAGTTTATTGTTGAAGAAAACTGTAAGGTCTCTGATGTCAACCATAGCCGGTATCTTCCCACTGAGTCTAAATGGAAAACTAATAGTGTCGCGCTTTCTGAAGAAGCTAATAGTATAGCACTTGTCATGGTGCAATGATGTTATTCAGAAGACACCAATTTTTGACAGCTAGTGACTTAAGTTGCAACTTGATGGTGTAATCAGTGAAAAGAAGGATATTATTGTGTTTTAAAACTGTCATGAGATCATTGGTAAACAAGTTGAATAGGGCACAGGTAAGATCCCCGAGGGACATCAGATGTTTCACGGCAGGAGTCGGGATGGATACCATTCAGAGAAACATATTGCAGTCTGTTATACAAATAAGAATTGATCCGTGAAAGAAGCGGATCACCCAAACCTATCTTAGTTTATGGATTAAGATCATATGATCAACACCTTAGCAAACCATCGTCCAACGCTTTAGCAAAATCCGTATAGACTGTATCAACTTGAAAGCCATTAGAGCGAGCAAATCAACAATAAACTTTTTAAATATGACCAAGTTTGTACAGGTTGACCTGCCCTCCCTGAATCCCTGCTGGCAGTCAAGAGTATAGACTCAAAAGAAGATATAAGATTAATGCACAGTAGTTAATGCAAAAACAGCTTAGGGATGGCATTTAAGATGGAAATAGGGCGGTAGTTCGTCACATCAGATTTATCACCTTTTTAAATTAATAATTAACATTAACTTGTAATAATGTAAACAGTGAAAAAATAAATGTATTTTTACTCAATGTAACAATTATTTTATATATTACCAAATAAAAAAAGTAGTAACCTAGTAAAAAAGTTTGGGAACCCCTACTCTAGAGAACTTCATGCCAACTTGAATGACCAAGGTGGCAAGAGCATGTGCCTACTCAGCGTCTAGATTTGAAAGGTTGTGGGTTTGAGACCCCACTCTGGGCATCGTTGATTGACTGTCCCTCGTCTTTCATATATGTGTGGACAAAACGCAAAATTATTTTTATACTCCCTTGTGTCCTGTTAAGGACTCAATGGGATTTTTATTCTCAATAAAAATTAATAAACTGAGATAACATAAATATTTGTCATGAAGGAATGGATGGACAAATAAGATAATATCAAACCGTGACTGACCATGCATTAGTATAATTTTTATTTAACCTTCTTAAAAAAATTCTTAAATACTAAAGCGGGTTTTACTGCATTTCAATTAATTAATTTAAACAATCTTTTGAGCAGTTAGAGAGAAGAGTGGAAATTGTTAAACTTGAAATTCTATTTTTACTGCATTACTGTTTTTGACAATATTTGAAATTAAAACATACATTTTGGCACCTCCAACCTTAGAAAAAAAAAAAAATTTATTTATATGAAACCGTTGATTAGATAATAGAAATTGGCAATATAAATAATTGATGTTTTGTATGCATTGCTATTTTTCACAACAAAAAGGCTATCAGCAGCATTAATATGCCATATTTACCTAAATATAAGACACCCTTCAATTTTGAAATGGCCTCCTTAAAGTATAAAAAAAAAAAAAAAAACAACTAATAACTACTGTTTGGTCACAATAAAACTGCAAATTGTCCAATTGACTAGAAAATAGTTTTCTTGAGGAGAATGTCAGAACTTAGAATTGCTTGAGTTAGCATTATTTTCTTGTTCCTCACAATCATCATAATCATAGCTCTTTTCCCTACCATTTTCATCTTTATGTAGATCATGCACCTATCTTTTAGACCCTTCTCTCGTACTGCATCATCCTTGGACTGTTAGCTTTTGCTAACAAAATATTTTTTATCAGTCTTTGTGGTTGGATGTAGAATTTGTACTTCAATCAATATTTTTATTTTCCATTTCTTGCAAAAAGCATACTTCTTTTGAGACTATCTCTATCAGCCCATTCAAAACTATTGGTCTGAATCGCCTGGCAAATCCTTGTGGGACAACAACACGTCAGTTAATATAATTAGGTATTATAGATACACGAGATATCTACTGTCTTTGCAGCTTATTGTTATCTCAGAATTTGAGTTTCTTCTTGACACTGAAAAAATGACAGTGTAAAAATATATCTCCTAACCAACTAGGCTTCATCTGCGAATCTAAAACAACTCTGAATTTTTTAAATGAGATATTCAGGGGAAGAAAGAAAAAAAAAAGCAATAAAAGAGAATCATGAATCATTATCTTATCACAAAATGTTGGGTTCTACAGACACCCTACTTTAGCCATGGAAAAAATTGTACTGAATGAAAACAAAGATTTAGGAATATCCAGGGAACAGTGAGAGCAGAACAGGATTAACAAAACCTAATACCTACAACAACAAAAAATTCACTGATAAAGGAGGAGAAAAGAAAAAAAAGAAAAAAAAAAAAAAAAAGAAAAGAAAGAAAGAAAGAAAAAAAAAAACGACTTCAACGGCTGAAGTAGACAACTGGTAATAAAATTTTTTTAAAATTGAAAATCCTTTGAATATTGCAATCATTACATAAATGCTTTACCTCCACAAAAACACACACTCTTACACTACAATATACTTGCTCTTCTGAAAATTACATCTATTAAGCCAGATTCTTAGATTCTGACCTTTTTATTCCTGGCCTCTTACTAGTCAAATTTCAATTTATTCCCTGGTTTTAGGTACCAACAAGTACTTCAATTTGATTGACCTAATTTTGCGTTAGAACCTAGCAAGACCTATTTTTCTTGATAGAACCTAAAAATTCCTAATTCAGTTTTTGAAACTAAGAGAGCTCATTTATTTACATAAAAATATATTCAAAGGGAAAGGAGACCATTCGAATAAGGAATATATAAAATAATTAAGTTTTTATAAAATCTTCCGTAATATTCCGACATAATACTTGCAATAATAAACTGTAATTAAAATGTTCGCCTTCAGTTTATTTCATTTTAATAACTTAGGCTATTGCTGGATAAGGTCCGTGGCACACAAAATTTCTGAAAGCATGTGATGTTCGCATTGCCTCATCATGAAGTTAAAACATGATGCAAACATTTAATAGCGGTATTGGGTATAGTTGCCTCACCCTGGCGAAACTAACTTCGTTTTCCGCCGCTGTCATATTAAATTATTTTTGAAATGCAAAGATTCCAGTCACATGACAATACTGATCATTTTTTAGCGATATCAGAATGTAATAATACTATTTATTATTGCATCTTTCTTAATAGGATGTTCCAAGAATAAACACGCATTTTAAAAGCCAGAGGCTAATTAAATATCCAGTCTTCTCGCAAACAGTGACATTAGCAGATTATCACACCATGCCCATAAGCAAATCATCAAGTGCTCTGCTTCACGAGTGGATCCTGACTGACAGAACTTTTCCGCAGATGGAAAGGTTATTTATTGGAAGGTAAGTCAGAAATGGGTAGGAAAAGTTTCCTGTAGTTTTTGCATTTTGGTAATTCTGCACTCTGCAATTTTTATTAAATAATATTGGAATGCAGCTTAAAGCATGCACTCTTCACGCTCCATCATATATTCAAAATCATTTTTTACTTCTTCATTTGGTGGTTAAAATATAAAGTGACTAATTTTCTTATTTACATTTAATTTACAGATACCAGCAATAAACAAGTTTTCACTTGGTGCAACATTGAAAATAAGCAACTTATTCCACAAATGTTGTTAGGAATGAATCTCAAAAGCCAGCAGAGAATCTTAACTTCAAAGTTGGGCAGTTCTACTGAATCCAAAGCTCATATATTTAACTTTTATTTATGTGAAACTTTTGTCACAGCGAATATACCACTTGTTACTCTTTGAAAACCCAGTACTGAATTTTTTTTCAAGAATATTGAGCTATATCAAGGCAAATTGATCTCACTTTGAAAGAGCAGTTAAAATATAAGAAGAAACAACTCTCCATAACATAAGCCTGTGAAGACAAATTGCAAGAATCCATGATTTTTTAACCCTCAGATTTCCTGAGTTCTTATTTCACGTGAAGTGGAAGGCAGTTTCTTCACTTTCAAGCACATTTTAACGGAAAACAGAGGAGGGTTTATACCTCAATCTTTCAAGGTATTTCATTGTTCAGTGTCATATTACGATGGCAAAATGAGTACTCGTAAGAGTAATTCATACAAATACATATTCAAAAAATCCTATAAATACCTAAATTTAACATTAAGACCCTATAAAATCCTAATATACTGATTGATAGAACCTACTTTTTAACTTTTTAAAATCTAAAAATTCGGGGCTTAATAATTATTTGCTGATCAACACATACTTCAATAACAAGGATATTTCACAACACACAATTACAATTAACACGTAATATTTTATCACTGCAATAAATTAAACCTTACCAAACGTCTGAATCGTTCCTTCGGCAAAACAAATTTATCACCACCCACTATTTTAAGCATGTCTGCACGTTCACACCACGGCCAGATCATGTAATCAACCATGCCTGGTTTATCTCCTATAAACAGATATATAACAGAAAAAGTTCAATACATGAATAACAGCAACTATTTTAGTATAATGGAATAATTCAGCATATGGAAATACACTAGCAAGAATATTTTCACAGTAGTAAATGATTAAAACACAATTTACTACCTCCAAAAAATGGCTTTCCCCTCTTCACTAACTCTGCCTCGTAAACATCCAATCCAGCTAAGAAATCATCTAAATACTCTTCTGAGCTGGCATTGAATTTGCTTATTTTGTATAACGATCCAATCACCTAAACAAAAACAAACATTGAAATAAGTTATCAATTACAACTTGATATGCCATTGACACCTAATTATAGTTAAACTGAACACTGAAAGGGTGCCTTACACCCCTTTGAGCATTCTGAAAATTCCTAATTCATTACTTTCAATTCTACACTGATTTCAATTATATTATACAATGATGACCACAAATTTGCAATACTTTTTTTAATTACAGACATTTAATATAAAATGAGCAAAAAACAAAACCTTTTTGTTCACAGTATATTCTGATTTCATTGTAAATCTATTTTTTATACATTAATTTGAATGCCATGCTATTCTTCATGTTAATGCCATAAAAAAAATGTAAGAAACAAGATAGACATTTTAGTGTTATGAAGATTGTGATATGGAAATTAACAGGTTTTAACTCTGAATTCATAACTATGAGTAACACCTGCATTACTACAGAAATGAGAATGTAAGCAACCCGCTAGTTATCACTTTACTGTTATTTAGAATTGAATCATTGTAATACAAACCTAATAAGAAAAATGCAGTCATCACAATAATTAAGATTACCTCATTTTCTAAGAACTAAAATTCATTAATCATTCAAGATGAATACTCATCAATATTATCATCATCATCATTTCATTTCTTTGTGTTAGTGATAAAAAATGCCATTAACCATTCCCCAGGCAAGCAATTCGTAAAAGCATATCCTCACAAGCAGAGATCACTATAGCGCTTCTCCACCCCCCAAAACATTCTCTGGAAACTGTTTGATTGCATAAGGTAATCTAAATAGAAACTAATATTTTAATGTTCATTTACAAGCATTGGTGAATTTTCATGTGGAGATACTTTGAAAGAAGCCCAGGAAAGACACAAAAGGACACAAAAACTTTTTAGTTTATCATATAGGATCATAAGACAAATCCACAGTATGTAACAGACACTCATAGCTCAGATAAAGGTTAAGCTATGAATGCCAAATGGTGAATACTTAAGTCATACATATTCTTCTCAATAAAAACAAATGATATACATACCGAATGAAAATGTTCAATCAGTATTTTGTCTTTTGCTTTCTTAACCAAGTCCTTGGGATACAAAGGCCTCCCTTGATACTTTTCATCAAGAAAATCCGCTATCACCAAACTTTCATATAGTGTTTCACCATCACATTCAATCACAGGTACTTTGCCCTGAGGGCTTTTGTCGTAAATCCACTCTGGTTTTTCTGTGAGATTTATGTACACCACATCATAACTAAAAACAGAGAACAGATTAAGATGTCTATCATCTCAAGCATTTAACATATACAACAATATTTAGGGAAGGGGAAACTGCACAAAACTACTGATGTATTAAAAAAATAATAGAATAAAACAACAAATTTAACATTAATAAAATAAATTAAAAACAACAAATTGAACTATTACAAAACAAATATAAAACATGAAACCAACTATTACTTTATTGTGTAAAAAATTTAGTTCCAAAATACATCACACTTTTTTCACAATTTGAGTATTTCGTTATGAAAAATTTCTCATAAAAATAATCTACTTCATTACATGAAAAAATGTTTATAATAATTTATACCATAAAACACAATCTCAAAAAGTATTTGTAATAAATAATTAAAAAAATTATAGCCACAAGAGTAACAATAAATATTCTTCATTGAGAGACATGTACTAAACAGAATTTATAGTCCATTTCAAGTAGTACATGTTACTTTGTATCTGTGCTGTGATATCCATTCAAAACCATTTTAAATAATTTTAAAAATTTTGAAAATAATTCGTCAAGTGCTTATGTTTCATTTTAAAATCAAATGGTCAGCAATCTATGCCACCATCTTGAAAAGTTCATGAAGAAAGTTATGGCTGATTGAAATCACTCGAGGGCTTTCTAGATGCAGCTAGGAAAGATACATTGTTTTTAAATACATATCTCATCTTGTAAGTAATGCTCAGCTACTTGATGTAATATTAAAAATTTATATTACGCACACTTAAGTAAATCACTATAAAGTATAGAAATGTTTCCCTGAACAAGCATTTAGCATCAAGGTTAAAAAGACAAAATCAAGCAGTCTTAATGCACAACAAGTGCTACAAATAAAACTTCACAAAAGCCTAGAAGGTTGCCAATGGTTATTATTTATACCCTCCTTGGCATTGCAATGAAAACAGTCATATTCTCGCTCCATGCTAATTCACCGGTTGAAAATCTTCCCAGGAGATTATTTTCATAAAACTAGGATTATCAGAAAGATTATTTCACAGTGAGAAATACAGCATTTGTCATGAATGTCACAATAAAGACTCACAATTAATCTGTGCTAAGTCAACAACTGTCATGTCAGAAAGGACCAAACACATACAGAGAAGGTGGCCCACGAGTATACGATATCAAAAAAAATTTTTTTTTGCAACAACTACTGAAGTTAATTTATTTGTACTGCTCAGTTCCTTTAGGGGTCAGATTTTTAAATTAAAATAAAATCCTGATAGTTTTAATTTTACTTTTGAGTGATTAGATTTTGTGTTCTTATCTTTTATTAACACATATTCATTATATTTGTTTTACATTTCTTTGTTAAGGTTATAGTAGTTTTATAATTACTCATTAATATTATAATAATATTTTGACTTTTAATGATAAAAAACTAATTTACTATCAATTAATGTTCAGAAATATTACTTTTAAAACAAAAAGACAAATTAAATTCTAAAGCGTTAGTAATGTAACCTTTTACATAAAGATATTAACCGGAATTAAATATGGTTCAGGACACGTGTGAACATGGTTTCATGTTAGATCAACCCAAAAGAAACCAATTTTCAGCCATGATAATGGACATTTCTCTGCAAGAGTTAATTTTTCAATAAATATTCTGCTTCTTCTAATGCAGGTTAGTCACAAATTCAATTCTCAGGTGTGTGAAACTAATACTTCTAATTTTTAATATTTATCACACTATGTTCTGGTTGAATAAACACTAAAATTCAGTCAAGTCCACAAAAAAATCTTTTGTAATACACTGCTGAAGAACACTGGAACGTCTTAAAATGTTAGTCAATATAAATAAATGATGAACTTTTCCAATTAAAAAATCATCGTATTCAATCATTTTGAATTTCGTCTCCACAAGGAGTACGAAGCCCATGACTGAACAAACTGAATAACTCAAAACCGAATAATGTTTTTGTGACATAGCATTACATGAATGTGACATCACTGCTTAATGTAATTACTATTATTCTGGAGAATCATACGGCTTTGCCATTCATTACAGTCCGTCTCCTGGAGGCGGATCAAAGGCAAGACAAATCTCTTAGGAAAAAAAAGTCTATTTTAATACAAGTAGATTCTACTCAGTTAATCTCGCACCATATCATTTGAATGATGAACTGACCACATGATCATGCACACATCATACCATTTGGAAACAAATTTCTCATTCCTGCATACTGAATAGCATTCACATTACTGAATTGAAGCTATTAACTCAGTTGATTTTACTTCTGGTACTACAACTACTTGAGAAACATCATACTCAAAATAAAAGTAATTTTTCATTTAAAAACGACACCTGCTGCACTCGCTTCAATTATCTTATCTGCAGGTTAAGTAATGTCCAATGATATAATGAGCCACAAAATAAAAATTATTCTCACTTACGGAATCTTTTTGGCGTCAAGTACTAAATGAACCCGTTGGGCATACGGGCAAAATCTCATGCTGTAAAGTCGCCACTTTCCCCTTTGCAAAGGGGGATTTGTGGATCCTGCAATGTCAAGTTGCAAGTGTCAAATGATTCAACATAACTCATTACATTCAAGTAATACACAACGTTTACTTACCAATACTCAGATGTTTGACGCTCATTGTCCCTCAAGAGTGTTCGTATAAAATACACAAATTCTTCTCTTTAATTGTTCTTTCAAACGTCAGCAGCTCCAATTACCACAACCACAAACGAATTATCAAACAAATCCACAGAATACTTAGCCTGCCTGTTTGCTGCCTGTCGTGTCCCGAAAGTTGCGGTGTTGCGGAAGCTCGACTGTCTTTGTTCTTTTCTTCACTTGCTGTCTTTATCCTGACGTAATGCAACAACTGCGCAAGCGCGCTCTTCGAAAGTTAATATCATTGGTTCGTGAGAGCGCGCCACTGTGCGCCTTTATAAATAAATGTATATTTACGTACAACTGTAGTGTTGACAGTGACATTTATAATGAAACATTTTTTTTCTAAGTGAACAAGCATAAAATATTTTACAACTGTAATACAAAATGCCAAAGATTTTAATACACATTTCAAGAATAAACGTAAATATTAAAGCAAATATTCCAAGAACGAGTTGTTAAAATTTTGAATAATGAATATTCCCTTCACAAGGAGTACGAACTCGATGAAATAAAATATCTCGGCAAAAATATTTATTAACCTAATAATTAACTACGAAACTGAATAACGTTGTCGTGACATTGCATTACATGAGCGCGACATCACTGCTCAATTTATACGTGGATCTAGTTAATACGACTACCGCTAGAGGGCAGCTAAACGTCATTTTCAATGGAATACAAACTTCATGTGAATAATTTAGGTACCGTTCGCAAGAGGTAGTTATGCACTCGACGACCGTTGAAGTGAGAGCGAAAACTTTTTTCTTTATTGAAGAAGTTGTAGTTCTGCTGTAGTTCTCCTTCTTCATAAACTGGATTACTTACCTTATATTACCAAGAAATTTCTAACGAATATTGTTTCCAACCACTCCAAAAAAATATTCCAACTCGAATCTGATAGGATTACTAAGGAATTTTTTTCTTGTATTAATATATTGAAAATTTCAAATATTTTTATGCAACAGCATATCCAGGACTTTCATCGTCAGGGGCAATATTATTATTATTATTATTATTATTATTATTATTATTATTATTATTATTATTATTATTATTATTATTATTATTATTATTATTATTATTATTATCATTGCCGACTAAATATAATAATTACCGACTAATGATCTTATGAATCGGTTGATAATAAAGTCTACTCCAGGTTGTAACCAGCTTCCTAAGGAGCAGATCAAGGGACTGTCGGCGCCTCCACTATACTTAGCGCGAAATGTGGGCTGTTCCCAATGAAGCAAAATCTTGTACTTACACCATTTGGATGACCTGAGAGGTTAGCCAAATTCTACACAAATTCTGCAGAACAAATCCAAGATCTCCGATAACTATGAAAGACGACCTGTACTTTTACGCCCCACATTCGACTGATCACGATTTTCAAACTCGACATAGTAGTTACTGCTATTGTTATTGTTATTATAATTGAATTACAATTTGCTTAAAACAATAAATACAATTATAACTAAATAAATAACAATAAATTATAAATTTAAATCTGTAAATTAAATAAACAGTTAATAATTGATAGCCATAAAATTAACGTTTTCTGACAACGAACAGAATCATTGATACGAAATCAATAAAAACTATTTATTGTTTTCAAATTAAGGAAGAATATTATTATGAGGAATCAAAACCCATTATTTTCTTTTTTATATTAAATTTTACAAACAAAAAGTCGTGTTGATTATAATTGAAGAAACATATTTTAGTATAGTTTTTTTTGTTTGAAAATAGTTTCATAAAGACTTCATTTTTATATTCATTTTCCTTTTCTGAAACAAGTACCCTGTGTATACTCAACGAATAGGTTGTTCTCCTGTCTCTGTTGATTTTAATAAGTATTTTACCCTACACTAGGTGGGGAATGATCATTCTACACTAAAAGAGTAAATGATAAATCCAGAGAAATGTCACATTTGAATTCATTTTAGAAGCGTTACTTTAAAAAAGTGTTTTAAGTGTACTTTATGGTATATTTATATGATAGAGTGGATCTTCCAAGATTCATAGAAGGGAAGCTACTCCCCCCATTGGCGATGCCCTGGTTTTCATGTACTAATTATAATTTATTCAAGCATATGTTATTTTTAATGAATCATTGGTTAATTCCATATTGACATGTACTACATTCATGTCCAAAATTTAGAACGAAATAGGATAGTAGAAGAGACATTTTCCGGGCTGGTAGGCCGTGGTCCGTTGGCATTGAAGGGCCAAACGTTTCGTCCACGACTACGGTGGATATCTTCAGAAGTTTCTACGGTGATGAAGTTCACCGAAGTCGTGGACGAAGCTTTTGGCCCTTCAATGCCAATTGAACTGCGGCCTGCCAGCAAAATTTCTCTTATATTGACTCCGGCCGTGAAAGCCTACGATGCGATATAGGATATAATATAATCTATTACTGAAAATATGCACTGGCTGACTAAACTATATACTAGCCCAACACAGAGGAGTTAACTATTACCACTTACAAATATTAGGTACTCCAAAAATGTCCTTGCACTCGTTTTTTATTGGAAACAATCTGTATTAAAAATACTCAAAATACAGTTGCCATTCTCTTGTTTTATTTTGAAAAGGAAGCAAATAAATAAAGCAGAGACATGGTGAGTTGCAATGTATGACGATGAAAAACATCCATTTCTAACTTCTCGAGAGACACACTCCACTTACCATATTGATAAAAATATCAGTTTAATTTCCGAAATTTTTTCGTCGGGCGTGTATAGAGATTGCGAATATTGTTTGTGTTATTAAAGAGGAAATAGATACTGCTGGACCTCGTGGCTGGCCGCTGCCCAGCAAGGTTAACATGAGCGAATTGTGTGAGAGCGCTTTAAAAAAAGTTTCCGTGCAAAAAAGGAATGTTCAAGCGGGCGCCGAGTACGATTTCCTGGGCATTGATTTTGTCCGATATTTTACGGCTATGTATCTGCAGCACCGTCCAATTCTAACCATTTCCATAGCTGTCACCGTTAAAAAACAACAAGCCATGAAAATTATGGGTTGTCATTTAGGTGATCTTGATACTGATTAGGCTATCTATCTTGTATATTGTTGCGTTTTGTTTCGAGAGTTTGAATCGAGATACGTGTTCCCATTGTTGTGGATGTCATGATGCGAAAGAGTGAAGGATGGCTTTTGGTGTGTATCTATACATTCAGCGCAGGATGCTTCTGTAACAAATGATGTCCACCGAATGGGGGTAAGGGGTGTGAGGGGCGCAGGGGATGGCGCTGGACGGAGAGAGGGGTCAGAAGGGAGCACAGGACAGCAGCAAAATCCCGAGTGATGATGTATCGAGAAAGATCGATATTGGAGCGAGAGGTCGTTTGATACGAAGAGCAGGCGGCAGAACACAATGACGAGTTGATTCGTGCGGAAATGGCTAACTATACTGGATTCAGTTATATCCCAGGATCTACAGCGCGCGTTCGCACCATTACCCTCATACGTGTGACACTGCCTGATGAACTATAGCACACTCACGCCTCTGAATCATAGTAAAATAAAAATTATAGCGTAAGCAATTGTCGTTAAACAATTCTTGGGTACCCTCTTTCCGATTCAGCAGCACATAGTGTAGAAATGAAAGTGTTGAATAGGTCTTGGAGAGAGTGTGTTCATGTAATGGGCATAAAACACATTTTAAACAGATTTGCATTAATCATGGATTGTTATAGTAGACTTTACCCTTCAGAAGAGTGAAAGAGTCGAACAAATCTTTATTAAAGGGCCATTCTTTGTATTAATATTTCTTAAAATTTTCTTCGTTTTAATTTAATACATCCTATACTTCGAGGTAAAGGAGAAATCTATTGTTTACAATTTTGACGATAAAGATTTTAATTAACATTCTATGCTTAATGTGGCATAAAAGTGTGGCACGAGGTTTTTAGTAGTATATGGTAAAGTTGTTTATATTTTTGCACGGGACAATAGTATAGGCTGCTTAAATATGATAACACGAAAGAATTAGGAATCATTACTAATCAGAAAAAAATGTCATTAATTTTCCGGTATTTTTAATGGGGGTTTTATCCTCATCAAATATGAATTCAATCCGTACCAGGAGCAATTCAACAAGAAGAATAAATGAAATATTTGTTAATGAGTATATGAGATATGAAGAGGAAAGGAATTCGAGAGAACGAAAAATCGAAAGACTAAGCAAACAAAAAACAATAATGAAAATAGAATAACACTGAGATATACGTAAATTGAAAACGTAAATTTGCATTATATTAAATGTTTTTTACATTATAATTGTCAACATTACATATTAAAATACGGAATATACAATTTTAAATCATAGTATATGTATGCAGCGAACTCTTCGAGCAGTAATTTACATTTGGTGTAGTAACATTTGGGGAACATCTTTTCGCTTCCTGATTTGTAAATATCACGAAAACTTTATTAGTACAAAGTATCACCAACTTATTCAACAATGCCATGGCATTATCTGTTGTAGTTTTCAAAAATCACACTTCATTCAAAGATCAGTATTCTGTATTTAGTTCTCTCAGGCACGAATTAAAGGAACCATCAAAGAACTCTGAAGAATGAGTACTACAGTACTCACAATCTCAAGTACACAGATTGAACAATTATTAGCACAACCACTACATCATCCTCGAGAGTAGGTATAACAACCTTTTTCGAAGTTCCAAAAAGAAAGTTGAGCATTTACAATTTTCGATAATTAAGAGTTTTTAATGAAAATTGGACGTTGGAATAAAGAAACTGGTGAACAAATTCACAGATTACAGAAATGAACGTAATTCGTAAAAGTTGGCTCTAATTCGCTCAAAATTATTCGAAAACCACTCATTTTCTGAAAAAATTGCACGTATTATTATTTAAAGATCTAATTTTGAAGAAAAGATTTAATTAAGAAAACTAGTGGTGCTACAACAAATCACACATTCTCGCATTTACAATGGCTGCACAATGTTATAATATTACATGAACCTACAAAAGTGTTTTTTTTTATTGATTTCACTAAGGAAACTAGTGGTGCTAAAACAGCACGTACTATCTCATCCTTGGTAACCGTTACGTAATATTATTATACCCTAATTCCTGTCCATATTAACACATCGCAGTCATCATATGAAAATCTCATTAAAAATCGTAGAACATACAAGTGCGAAACGTTACGAGGTTTTCGATACGAGTGCGTTTTCGTTACAAGGGCCTGGCAATAAGTTTTTTCTTTTGTGGAAAACTTGCCGTTTCCCCCGTAGCATTTCAATACTTTTTATACTGTGTAGGCAGTACGCAAGAAACTAAAAACTATATCTTCAATATTTTGTTGTAGGAAGACTCCGAAATTTTTTTTTTCTATATGTTCGAATATTCAGAGATTTCAACGAAATTGAGATCTCTGCCGTTGTTTTAAGCGATCTATTCCATTAAAAGTTGTTAAATTCAAAAACTTGGATCCATTTTGAGAAAAGTTTGAAAATGTTCTTAAGATTTTTCGTAGTGTATTCAACAAAAAAATATATCCGTTTCAAACTTACAGGGCGTCGATTTCGTCCAGAGCGATCTGGGCATATCAACTTCAGAGAATTCGTCTGAAGCGTTGAGCACAAAGAGACAGACTGACGGACGTTTTAAGTCATCGAAATTTTCGGTATCAGGGGCCCCAAAACATGGGTTCTGACTTCAGAAAGTGTTAGTTTGCTGTTATATTTATACATACAGGAACAAGATTTATTAGCTTTTTCGGTACCAGGACCCCACCATTCCAATTTTCTGTCGAGAACTCACCGATTTCTGCCGCAGCATTACAATACTTTCTCCTTATTACGTAAGTATATAAGAAAGTAAAAAATCTCTATATTTAATATTGAAGTTATACAAAGTCAATGAGAAATTCAAAACATTGCAATTTTGAAAAATTCTGGAATTACAAAGAAAATCGAACCTGCGCTATTTCTATTAAAGCTGTATTAAAAAAATTAAAGAAAAATATTTTAGTCATTACTAAGAAAAAATTGAAAATGTCGTTGAGAGGTGTGGAAAAAACCCTCAAAAATGAAAATATACGTTTCAAATTCAAGGGGCCGTGATATCAGGTAGATCGATTAGAGTACATCAATTTTTGTGGAACTCCCCTGAACGGTTTAGGCACTAGTGTTGTTCACGGTCAGATGCACGGATTGGACGGACAGACGGACGGACATGAGGACGGACGGACAGACGCACGGAGAGACGGATGGATGGATGGATAGACGGACGGATAGACGCACGGGCAGACGCGCGGACAGGCGAACAGACAGACGGACGGACAAACGAACGGACAAAAAAATGTAAAGAGGGAGAAAGGCGGATTGTGCACTGAAATGATCAAGATGTGGGGCGGGCAGAAATTTGCAAATTGAAGGTTTTGCATGACTGCAATATTGAAGATTTTCCACACGTCAGGGATAAAGTATATTGCTTAAGACAATGAAGATGAATATGTAGAAAAGAAAAATCATAATTTCTGAGTTAAAAGCTCTATGCAACATTGCAGAATAAAGATTTTCTCAGAATATAACGATATAAAGTCGTGCGTGTATAATGCGATAAGCTTTCTGGTAAAAAGTGTCAAAACCATTGTATTTTCGGTTCGTAATTAATTTTAATATCTCGCCAAAAACATGACAAAAGTCGTTCTGCATACTTTTCGTGTCGAACTGATGTTAAAAAACATAAGAGTGTGAAATGAAATTATCTGGAGGCGAAATAAATTGAACCAAGGAAGAAATTAATAAAGGCGTAACCAAAAGACAAATGATCAGGCATTCACAGAATTTTTTTTATATCTGTTACACAGAAGTTTCAATTGTAATCGTGCTAGAAGGTTAATATCAATAGTTCAGTAACAAAAAATGTGAAAATTTGAAACTATTGCAAGCATTGGAAAACAAGATTTAAAATCCAACTTCAAAAAGTGCCTGAACTAGGTAAGAAATGAAATGTTTAACAAATAGATTGTTACGAATCAAGAAATCCTGTGAGTGTAGAAGTAAGAGTGACCAGCGTATATTTTATTGCGCTTTGCTCCCTTGTAAGAATTATCACACGAGCATATTTTATTAGCCTTTACGAGAGGAATCTTCCAGGCGCGAATTATCTTCCACGCAGGGTTCGGCGGTCTCCGCTGTATATATAGACGTTCTTTATAACTAGTTTTTACGTATGTAATTTTTCATTCGTGGCGTCTTTGGGCGCGTCATGAATATTCACAGGGCGCGTTGTAAGGCACACATTAACCCGCCCTTCCTTCGCTCCTGGTCTCCCCTCGCGGGCGAAGGCGAGGGTGAGGGCGGGCCCTCGGCTATCCTCCACTCTGGCCGGTTCCTCCGCCCGCCTGCCCGCCCTCTTCCTTGGCCGGAAGCGCAGGAAAAGCAGTACACGTCATGGATCCGGTCACGTGACCGCCGCCGGTTCGTCGTCGCGAGAGCCGAATCACGGCGCGCGATCAACGTAACGACCTCTTCCCCGCGCCGCTCCGCCCCGCGCCCGCCCTTCCCACCACCTAGCACGCCCCGCCCACCCGCGCCTGCCGACTCACACGTGGAATGACTCATTAGGGCCCGTTCACACCCCGCGACTTCCAGAAAGCTCAAGAGGGAACTTCATCGATTGAAAAGTCACATACTATTACTGTTATTATTATTATTATTATTATTATTATTATTATTATTATTATTATTATTATTATTATTATTATTATTATTATTATTATTGGCGAATTCTCCTCAGAAATGGAAGACGTTAAGTTATTATTGTTATTATTATTATTATTTATTATTATTATTATTATTATTATTATTATTATTATTATTTTTCTGTGGATACACACGGATGCCGGGTTCTCAAAATTCCCAAGGTAACAATATTAGTTTGCACGTAAAGTGGAACTAGAATATATTAAGTTTTATCCGTCAAATCAGGTTTAAGAATTTACGGACTATACTATAAAAAATTTACTCCTTCGAATATTGTAATATTACTGCCCCAAATAAATAATTCTGTTATACAAATTTCTCATTTTTTTAAAGAACACAGTAGTCCATATTCACCCCATTTTATCCAATAACTAGCGGAACCCGGCTGAAGTTGTCATGCCTTCTCTCTCTTTTTCCTCTTTCTCTCTCCTTCTCTCCTTTCACTCTAACTTTTCTCTCCCTTTTTCCCTCTGTCTTTTCTTCCTATATTTTCCCCTCTCTTTTCCCCTCCTCCTGCTTTCCCTCTCTCCTTCCCTTTTCTTTTTCAATTTCTTTTTTTCCCTCGCCCCCTTTCCACCACGACTTCCCCGTCTCTCTTTTCCTTTCTCTTTTCCCCCTCTCTCCTTTCCTTCTCTATTTCCCTCTCTCTCTTTCATTCTCTCTCATTCTTTCATTCTCTCTTTTTCCTTCTCTCTCTCTATTCTTTTCTCACTTTCCCCCTCACTCTTCTCACTTTTATCGTCTTTACCTATCTCTCTTTTCCCTTTCTTTCCACCTCTCTCTCTTTCCTCTTCTCTCTCTTTTTCACCTTTCTCACTTTTCCATTCTTTTCTTCCCCCTCTTTTCTTCTCTTTCTTATCTCTTTTTTACTCTCTTCTCCTTTTCATCTTTTAATAATTTGTTAATATATTGAAGATCTCTCAGTCTTCTGTCTCATTCACTCACTCACTCACTTTTCATATTATGATATTTTTAAAAAATCATCCAATTTGGTGCAGGCGTTCGAATGTTACGCGCTTATATACATTTCGTCGATTCATTTTTATTTATATAGTTTTCCACAAGACAGTTCGAGCTTGAACTACACTCAAGCGTTCATCAGTATTTATAATAGTTTGAGAAAGTGCACAACAATTTTCAAGCTTCACGTTTAATGTCTACCAATCGAATCGTCATGGAACGCTTTTTCGCTCTCCTGAAAAATTTTCTTTTTGAACTATGGTTGTTTAAAAAAAAACCAATTATGTTGATAAGTGAGAACAAACTACATTCTTAATAATTTTGTTAATAATAATAATAATAATAATAATAATAACTTTGCTATGAACAAGTAGAAACAATTGATCAAATCGCCTCAGGTAGTCCAATTCTAGCAAAGACAGAGTACATGAAAAAACCAGATACGATATGTAGTTACCTTCTCTGGTAGATGTGTAACACTCGAAGTTCCAAATACCAGCTCCAAGTGGTACGAATACTCACCAAACGATGACGTTTGTTGGACTGTGTACAGTATTGTACGGCCAACAAATTCAAACTGATCGCACGATAGCGGCAAGCAAACCGGATATTGTTATCCGGGATTTGGAGAAAAATCATGTCTAGTAGTAGATGTTACTGTGCCGTGCGATCAAAAAGTCGTAACCAAGGAGGTAGAAAAACGTCTTAAATACAAGAATTTGGAAACCGAGACTTCCGAATGTGGGATGTTCAAGCACAAGTCGTTCCGATAGTTATCGGAGCTCTGGGATTTGTTCCGCCAAATTTGTGTAAAAACTTGGCCTAGTGTAGGAAACTTGGGCAGCTTTATGTGGTAGTATTATATTGCGGAGCCGTTAGAAATAATGCGAGAAAGTATGGTGCTGTAGCACAACTAGTTGAATATATGTGTAGCACAAGGGGACCAACTATTAAGCGCGTTTTCGGCGAAATTTCCGTTGCTTCTTTTTACTCGCCAATGGGGCCGCACTATTGCAATCGCACAGTAGACTATGCTTCAGGGGCAAAGTATCCTTGGTGTCAGTGCTTGTGAACGGCAGGAAGGATATTTTTCTATTTCTCAAAGTCTCCATTTTTGCACATATTACTCTGTTCCTCGGAGACGTTAGAGAATCATCCAAATAGAATCATCCTTGCACTTGACTGTCTTTGGGTCACATTTTGGAAGCATTGTGCTCCTCAAACGAGCACCGTCCACTTCCGCCCCTTTGTTCCCTACCTAAAATTACTTATATCTTTCTGCTGTTGTCTCCATGATTTTCTCTGTGTAACGCTGCAGTCCAGGGCGCTTGAATGATCGATTGTTTGATGTTTCCGGGCACGTCAACTGCTATGGTAATTAGTCCCGTTAGTGTTGTGAAGGTTTTAATACCAGGAAGTCGAGGTTTTCCTCTCCCGCTGGATGGATCCTGTGCCTACCTACACGTCGGTGTGCGGGGAATTTATCCCTCCAGTTATTTCCTCCTAGCAGGGCACTGCTCCAGCCAGGACAAGCTCTAAGCTTCCGCTGGTGTGATAGTGTAGGTAGTGTAAGTGTGTGTAAGGTAGGGGAGGGGATAGGGCAAGGAAGATGAACGAAGATCGCGAGCAGTCCATGACGGGCTTGTTACGGTATTGCAACGGCATTCGTCTGGTATTGAGGGGGAAACCATGTTAACCTCACAGCAACCGTTAGCTAGAATTCTCCTCCAGACCATGACTGAATTCGTTCTAGCTATAAAGGAATGTGACGAATAACCGCCACCGTCGGGACTCGAACCCTAGGACTTCCTTGTGAGAGTCGCTGCAGATAAGCGGCAATGCTGGATCAGAGCTAAATTCAGCTCGTACCAAGGACGAGTTTTCGCCTGACTTCCGCTTACTCTCAATAGTGATATTACGAAAATTATCCATAGGCTAAGATTCAAGGTTGGATCAACATTCATACCGGTGCTAATGATGGTAATGCGGGCAGAAACGGAAGGGATAGATCATGTACAGTACATAATTCATTCTTTAGGGTTTTGCTTCGTCATCTGCGTAGAAGTTACTCAAGGAAACATCATCTCTTGCAGGTAGTGCTCGTTCATGTCCAAACTACTTAGCTCGAGTAGAAATTCCGAGAATAGTCCAGACTCCAACTTACATACCTCGATGCGTCTTGATTCTCTTAATTTGACAAGATTTTTAAAAATTTATTACATTTCAAGAGGTTTACATGGTTCAGTTATTACAACAACTTTGTCGCATGAATTAGTGGCTTAAAAATTAACTAATACTAATTTCTTACAGCTAATACATTGGTTGAGGAAACCTATTAAGGCACCTCTGTTTATTGTGGGAATTCACCTCTGTTTATTCCATTTCGGAAAATAATTTAAGAAATACAAGGAATGGATACATGATTTTGATTCTTGTGTTGTGGGTTGGGTTTCTGCACAGCGTGAATTCGGATAGAGATGGTATTTGCGTGAGGTTTGTATAAACATTTGAGGAGAGGTATGTGATGTGAACCGGGTGCGGTAGCTCAGTGCATCAACTGATGTCACTGCAGCGCCTCTGACTGGGAGGATCCTAGGTTCAAGTCTTGATGGCGGCAGGGTTTTCGACACTACCTTTTCACCTAGGTAGAATTCAGTCGCTGTCTGGAGGAGAATTCTAGCGGCCGGCTGCTCTGGTGGTAGTTTTCCGTGGTTTCTCTGATCAACACCAGGCGAATACCGGAGCAGTTCGTACCAAACGGGCCTCGACTGCGCGCGATCTTTCCTTCCTGTTCCTTGTCCTATCCTCTCTCCTTACTCTCTCTCTCTCTCTCTCTCTCTCTCTCTCTCTCTCTCTCTCTCACACACACACCACTTACACTAACATGCATTACACTCCCACATATTCTGGGAGACCGGTCGGGAGCTTAGAGCATGTCCCGGCTGGGGCAGTGCCCCGCTGGTGGGAGAGTCCTGGTTAGGGGGAAACCCCACTAGCCGACAGTAGGTCGGCGCTGGATTTGGCCATCCAGCAGGGAAAGATCACCACCATCTCCCGAGAAAAAACATGCACATCACTTACGGGACTAATGACCAAAGCAGTTGACGCGTCCGGAAACACGAAAAAATCAATCAATCAATGTGATGTGATGGACTAATTTCTCTAGGTTAAATTCTTTATGTAGTTGATTGTTTGTAACATACCTTGGTGCATTTGTTATTGTCCTTAAATATTGATTTTGGATGATTTGCATTTTAAAAATGTTTGTTTTGGATGCGTTTAATCATATTGAACAGGCGTACTGCAATAGGCGCCATATTATTGTTTTGTATAATATCAGAGCAGTGTTGTATGGCTAATGGCTATTTCTGTTTATAAGAGATTTGAGTTGATGTAATTAATTTTTGGCTTGGTTAATTTTTAATGTCAATATGTTGTTTCCGGTTAAGTCGTGTGTCAATGCTTAATCCAAGATATCTTATTGGTTTATTTGGATATCTTACCAGCTTATTTGGTCATTATTTAAGATTAAGGGGGGAGGGAACGTGTACAATCTGAGAGTGAAAATTTTTGCTGCAGTTTTAGTCGGATTCAGGAGAATTTTAGATTTGCAAGCCCAGCTCTCGATTTGGTGTAAGTACAGTTACATTTTGATTTTTATGTCTGTTAATATAGTTCCGGATGAGAATATGGCTGTATCGTCAGCAAAGTGTGCAATATGAACATCATTTTGTTTCGAGATGTCGGATACATGTAGGGATGTAGATTGAAGACCAGCCTTTATTATTTTGGGTTTGGATAGATGATTGTTTACTGTAACTGAAAATGATCGATCATTTAGGAAGTTTTTTATTATTTCAGCAATGTAGTGATGGGTCCCAGCTTTTCGGATTTTGGAATTTAATACATTGTGCCAAACTTTATCGAATGCTTGGGTTATATCTATAAATAAGGGTATTGTATGGTGTTTTTTTTTAAATGACGAATACATGTGTTCCGTGATTCTCAGGAGTTGGTGTTGCGTGGAGATTTGTTTCATGAAACCGAATTGTTCATTAGGTATTACTTTGGTGCTTATTAGGTTTTTACTTCACCGTTGTAATATTAATTTTTCCAAATATTTTGGATATATTGGGAAATGAATTTACTGGTCTGTAACAATTCGCCATTGTTGTGTTCTTGCTAGATTTTGGCTCTGGAATAATTTCCTGCGTGCTTTCATGAATGCGGAAAGTGGCTTATTTTCAGACAGGAATTATATATGTTTGTTAGAAATGCTATTGCCATTGGGGGTACATTTTTTATTATTAAATTGTTTATGTAATCATGACCGGAAATTTTTTTGCCACATTTTTATTGTACTTTTGATTTTACTTGGTGACGTGTAGTGTATTCTCTGATGGGGTCCATAATGGGGGTGCGCTATAGATTTAATTATTGTAGTGTGTTCTGGGTGGTTTTGTGTTGTTTGTTGTGAATGTAGATTTGAAGAATGAATCTAGGTCTTCCACTTTTTCTATTGCTGTGTAGGCTTTCCCAGATGACGTGTTGGGAGGTGGTATTTTTGTTTTTTGTTTTAATATTCGTTTTGTGAAATGCCATATCGAATTATTTTGTGTGTTAAGAGATTGAATTTTACTTGCATATTGGCGATCATTAAACATTTTTATTAGTCTTTTAACTACATTCGTGATTAGATAAGTTCTATTTTAAATCAGGGTTTCTAGTGCTTGCCCATAGCCTTCGTGTTTTATTTTTGATTTTTATAGCATTTAGAATTTTAGGGGGGTAATCTGGTTTGGTTATAGGTTTTTAGGTGTGTGTGTGTGTGTGTATGTGTGTGTGATTTTATTTGCGTGGATTCGAGGGCAGCGTGAATTATTGTGTTGAATATTGAAACTAACTTCTCTATTTCTAATGGATGATTTAAAATTTTGAATTTAGGAATTTCAATTTTTAAATTTTTCTGAAATTTATGTGAGTTTACTTCAAGGTATTTTGTTTCGGCGGAGGGGTGTGGGGAGTGGTAATTGGCGAGTTGTTATTAATATGGGTATATGATCAGAGTCAAGTTCAAAAACTGGGGTTAGAAAAAAATATGTTTGTGTTGGTAATTCCGATGTCAAGAACGTCTGGTCTTAGTCGGTCATACGGGTAGTAAGTCGGTTCCGCAGTTGCAATTATTTTTAGGTTGAATTGATTTAATATTCTTGCACGTATTTTGCCATTTTGATTATTTGAATGATAATTGTTTTTTTTGCGTTTGATTCACCGAGAAGAATGGTATTAGTATGGGGTTGGAATATGATTTCGATGCTTGCTGTGACTATTTTGGCCGAAGGTGTTTTATATACTGCTATTGCGTTCCAATTTTGGTTATTTATTCTAATTCTGATTGCAATTGTTTCAATACCTAGAGTATCAGAGATGTGTGTTTCATGATGATCGATAATTCATTTTAGAGCTATCGTAACTCCACCTCTATTGTTGTTATTTCTCTCTGCTCTGTGGATGGTATCGCCTGGAATATACAATTTATTTTTGTTTTTTAAGTGTGTTTCGGTTATGCATGCTATATCGACCTTTTGAGAATGTAGAAAGTTAGTAAGAGTTAAGTTATTGAGGAGATGAACTGCCATAGCTATTTCTTAAAAACGAGGATACTGAATTTTGGATTGTTATGATGATAGTAGGGGTTCATGAGTCAGTGAAATTGTGATACATGATATTATAGTGTTGATTATTGTGTTCAGGAAGGAATTGTTTGATTGGGAGGGATGCGCATTTCTATCTCGCTGTGAGAAGATTGAATTTTGGACCATGTTCTGATTTAGGGGTGGGGCATTGTTACAGTGGGTGAAATTGTGGAGGGTTTGAGTAGTTGGCAGGTATGGAAATTGAGATGTTGAATTATAAGGATGAGGGGATGAGGTTTCTTGTTTGGTGTCGGATTTGTTTCTACTGTTTACTTTATTGGTATTTCTTTATCAGAGATGTGTGTATGTATATACCTATATACATATATATATATATATATATATATATATATATATATATATATATATATATATAGTGATTATATAGTGTAGTGATTTCCTGCGCAATTTATTACATGGTTACAATTATTCTTTGTGTGTCCATAGTCAAGATATCATTGACATTGAATGGGGCCGGAAGGTCTACGTCTTCTTTCTTTTTTTACTTATGGTTACATATTTCGTTAATTGAGAATTTAACCTCTAATCGTTCGTTCCCGCAGAATTCTGCTGCAACAACTGGAATGGATTTGTTTTCTTTATGTAGTCAAGTTCCTTTAATAATTGATGGGTGCCGGTGTTTTAAGTCATGTAGTATTTCGAGTTCGGAAATGGTTTGGCTAATATTTTTAAAAACCACCGAGTACTTATTTTTTGCCGGGTCTCTGTAAGTGTGAAAACTTCTCTACGTGCTAATTAAGCTTGCTCGTCGCACAAAGCGAAGTCACTAGCCTTTCACCACTGAGGACCGCGTTCGATTCGTTATATCTCATGTGAAATTTGTTCCAACAAAACGAATTTGAATGCTTCACAAGAGCTAGTCCAACCCCTGTGAAGTGTCATAAACCTACCCCTATCCTTATTCCTTCCCAATTCTGGTCGCTGGGTAGTGACGCAGGAGCGCGTAGCAGGAGGCGCGTACGCGGAGATGCTACTGGCGGTCCTCTTGACAACTGACTGCGACGTGACGTCACTTGACATAAAGTTAATGGAGGATTACTCCCCAAGCGAGCAAGTTAAGCTGAGCTATTTGACATACAAAAATGAAAATCACTAGTTAATCACTGGCTCACTTCAACTTATACAAGGTTTACTACACCAAGTTACGAGGTGAACGGAACTCCACTGAGACGAACCTCACAGCTCGGACGCTCGGAGCAGACTGGGGGATTTGACAATATGATTTTTGATCTCCGTATAATATTTGGCCTTTAGAATGTTTTCTTAACACTCTCCAACTTGCTTGTCTTACTGAAATGTCAAGTGCTTTCTGGAAGAGTTGCGCCTCTCATGCTGAATAAAAATTGAAAGAAAAAAGTTACTTAAACGGTGTTGGGAAGGAGGTTGTGTTCTTGCTGCATATCAGTTATCGTGACCATTGTTGAAACTTTTTTATGTCCAATTAATTCACTAGCACTCACGATTCCTCTATAAAATATAGTAGTTCAGAGAAGCTACGATATGTGCTATTTGTGCTTGTAGATCATATTTTGTAGCACAATCAAATGCAACGGAATTCAAGAAGTTCGAAATTAAGAATGAGATAGTGAGAAGCCAAAGACCGATTCGCCGAACTCTACCCAAGAAACAATAACATTAGAACTCGTTTCTCGCTGTCAAGTGGGTGGGACGACAGACATTTTATTCGTGCTGTCTTACGAAGCACGCTATTCTGCGCTCGAAGTATTCAACGAAAATCGATTCGCTTCTGGGAGAAAATAAACAATTCCATAGAAGTCCTACAACCTTACGTTGTCTCCACACGGTTCGAAGATACACCTTGTCTTCCTGATCTTCAATACGAGTTAATCAACATATGACTTAAATGTATACACGAATTAAACAACAAAATAGAAATAAAAAGTAGAGAAAATCTCAAGTAGAGTTAGGTTGACCAATTCCAAACTTTAATTTATGTAATACTTTTAACATATATTTGAAAGACAAACTGGTGGACCATATAGAAAACAAATTTTGAAAGATTAAAGCATATGACGTTCAGAATTACATATTCCATTGATATTGCTCAATTGCGAAGTCACTAATTCTTACATTTAGAAGACATGTTTTAATCTTTTAATTTTTTTCTATCTGGTTGACAATTTTGTCTCTCACAGGTGATATAAGTATTAGATTAATTAACTTTTGAAATTGGTATTCATAACGCTACTTGAGATTTTCTCCGATTGTTTTAATTCTATAATGTTAAGACCTGAATTAGGGATTTGAAAGGTATTAAATATTTTTATAACATTGTTTAGTTTGCTTAATACAGTATGTTGAAATTATGGGGATTTTAATTAATAGTTCGGATACGACAAGGATTACTTAAATATTGGCAAGGTTGAATTCAGGTAGACACGTTAGATAAACAATCGTGGAATAAAATAGGGATGACAATTTTTACTTTCTCACCTTACTACGTTTACGTAGTAAAGAGAACTTATTGAAATACTCCGGCAGAAATAAGTGACTATGACGGAAAACTCGTATTGTCGGGCCCTGTTAACAAAAAAAAATACATACATCTTGTTCCTAAATGTAGTAAATTACTTCCTCAATCACATTGTGTAGTTAGAATCCACGTTTTGTGGGTTCTTAATACCGAGAAACTCGATTGATGAAGCGTCTGTCTGTCCTTCCACCTGTCCTTCTGTGGTCAATGTTAGCACGTAAACCATTTCGACAAATGTCTCTAAAATTGACATTTCCCGATCGATCTGACCGAACTCGAGGTTTTGTGAGTTTGAGATGGATATTTGAATCTTTTGGAGCAAATTACATAAAGCCTACAATATTTTCAAAGATTTTATAAAGAGCGACTCAATTTTTTTAGTTAAAATCCGTTCTGTGTAAAAGACTATGAAAAGTGCCTCAATTCTATTTTCGCTGATATCTCTGAATTTTCGAAAATTGTAAAATTTCAAAATTTTTCCGCGATTACAATATTGATGATAGACGTTTTCTTTTCTGAATGAAATCTAAAAAACATCTAGTAAAAAAGTCATAAACAATTTTTCGAAAATGTGAGCTGTTTCCGTGTAATTTTGTGTGAAATGTATATAATTTTTAATTATTTTCCCAATGGCTACAATTTGTTTCTTTAAATATTTTTCCTAATACGTAGCAAAGGACGTTAAAAACTGGCCCTGGTCCCATTTTCAGTGAACTCTCTGTAATTTCGAAAATTGCGAAACATTAATATTGCGAAAGACCGTATACTTAAAAAGATACGACAGGGTGTGTAGTTACTTTCACTGGCATATCTGTACCACCGTCGAAGTTCCAAACACATGCTTCAAGTGGAATACTTAAAAAACCGGTGAGTCTGTTGGACTGTGTACTCTATGACCGTATCTGTCTGTTAGAATACAGTACTGTACGATCAACAAATTCAAACTGATCGCACGATAGCAGCCAACACAGGATCTTGTTATCCGAGATTTGGAGAAAAAGTCGTGTCTACTTCTAGATGTTGCTGTGCCGTGCGACCAAAACCTCGTAACCCAGAAAAACTGGGAAGTGCAACAAATTGCTTCATTGGGAACGGCTCACATTTTCCGCAAAGTACTGTAGTTACCGATAGTCCCTAGATCTCTCCTTAGGAAACTGATTGCAACCCGGGGTAGACTTTATAGACATATTATTATTCGTGAATTAGAGGAATAATAATAATAATAACAAAAACAACAACAATAATAATAATAATAACAATAATCATCATCATAATAATAATATGAATAATCATAATTTAATGTGCTGAAAAAATTTATACTTAATGTTATATTCGGGAAGGTAAATTATGATTACAAGAAATATAATTGATGTAATGAGATGTTTCTTATTTATCTGAAGCTATAATTTACTTTGATCATGACCATCGGCTTCAACTGAAACAGGAACTGACAGAAACTAATAAGGACACCAGGGTATTGGCAGGGTAATATTGATACTCGCACTTCGTGCACATTTAGAGTATAAAATTAAATATCTATTTGATAATGCAATGACTATTAAATAATTTCTTTTTCCTACGATTAATGCTGCATTCCTGCCAATAATTTGATTTTGACAACAGCTTTGGTTTCTTAAAGACTTCTCCCAAGTTTTGAGTATCTCCATTCTTTCCTTCTATGTTTTTGCTCGTCCTTTAGTAGTCATTTTTGCATGCCACCATTTCCCATATTCTCGTGTGTGCCTCCCTTCTCCCGTTACACTTTCGCATCGAGTCTGCCTGTCTCTGGGATCACACTAAGTGGCGCAGTTTCGGAAGAGATGAAAAAATGACTGATTTAAATTTATGAACTGAAGTGCCAACGCAAAGAAATAAAACTAGTGGTGCTACAACAGCACGTACTTTCTCGCGATATTGTTAATGACTATTTAATATTATAATATGAAAAGTTACGTCTTGCACTTCAATTACCATTTGAAAAATTCATAAACAAACGAAGCGTGAAAAATACATATATTTTTTAAAAATTCAAATGCTTAAACGAAAACAGCTTTTGGCCATAGAATTCAGTGCATTCACGTTCTACATAAAAGTACCAACAATGCACGATGCGTACTTTAGCCGTAAATAAAATGATCAGTTTTAATACGAAAGTATTAAAATTTTGGTTTCAAATTCAATGGGCCGCGACATCAGCCAGATCGATTGGGCGAATATTAGTTTTGGAGGAAATCGGTAGATGGGTTTAGCCGCTAACGTTGTTCACAAACAGACGGACAAACGTTTTGCCGTCTATCAATTTTTCGGTATCAAGGATCTACAAAACATGGATTCTGGCTACACCACGTGTTAAAGGATTTTTTCTAAATTTATCATATGAATTTATCCACTTATTCGTCCTGTAATAAGTTTTTTCTGCCGAAAATTCGCCGTTTTTTCGCGCAGCATTACATAACTTTCTCTCTACAGCGGTAGCGGTAGCGAGAAAGAAATAAATATTTTTAGCATTCTTTATGTATCGCTCATTGCGTGAAAAGCGCACGCCGCTATCTGCCTTTAGTGTGTGCGCCAATATACAGTTTAGTCAGTAAAAGCCTGTATCTCGAATATTCTCTAAACGATTCAAAATATTGAGATGGGATTTTCACCTAGCGATTCAGGTTAAAGGGACTGATGAGTTGTAGTTATTAGATTTTTGAAAGACTTCTGTTTTACTGGATTAACTTTTTTAATGAAACACTACAAATCCGCAAAACTACATATGTTGGTATGTGATGAATCAGCACCGAGAGTATGAAAACCGGCGTCGTACGAACAGCAGGTCTCGAAAGTACGTGAAGTGGTGCTGGATAGCACAGCGGTGTGCAAGCTGCAAGACGCGACATCGGCGACCACAAAGCTCGAATTTCACTTCCAAGAAACATTCCTGGTGAAGTCCTCGTATATTAAAATTATTCAAGCTACTGAGTTCACTTTTCGTAGATAGGAATCCATTGAAATGACAAGAAAATCACCGGTATATTCTCATTGGTAGCAACGTTCATCAGGCAGATTAAAACATCTTCAATTTTTAAAAGGGGCGTGATTGTATCGTGTGTAGTAGCGTAAGCCTGGTAAAATACACTCCACTGTAAATGTTCATCTGATATTTTTTTATCCATGCGCGTAACTTTATTGAATCAAGTGCGTGACTTTTAAAATCAATTGTGGAAAGCGAGCCGGTTGTCTCGGGTTTGAACAGCTTCGGTAGATTTCGGAAAGGAAGAATAAATTTAGAAATACTCTTCTCTCCTTCTCAGTAAAAATAGCGTACAATTTTTTATTTAATATTTCTTTCAAAACATTAAAAAATAAAACATTTTATTTCTCTTTTTATGAATCAGTCCATTGCTAGTGAAAAATTATAAAGTTCTATTTAAAAACTCGCAAATGATTGAATTTCCCCCAAATCTGAAAATATTACGATATTTTTATGGTTTATTACTTGCCACATAATTCAGTATTAATGGACAAAACAGTATTTCGATTACGGGAACCGTATGGAATTTATGGGGAGTTCTCCATACTTGGTAGGACACCTGACTTGACTGCGCGTGTGTGCGTGTCAGACACCACAAAAACTTTTTAACCGTTGGAATGATTGTTCTCAAATTTTGATCGAATACTTTTAACAACCGAGAATAGAAACAGTAGGACTCGCGATTCAAAATGTTACCATTATGCTATTTAGAAAAATTTGGTATCCTGCAACCCGCACTGAATTTATGTATTAAGGAATTGCATTGCAGGGTTGCGGTCAGGGGCTGGTCAGAGTGTGCCCGGACGTTGCCAGTCGAGGCAGGGAGTGATTGTGTGATGGGAACGTAGAGGGGCAGGGTGGAGTTGGGCTGGTGAGAAAGGACTGGAACAATGAAGGCAATGCTTGACGAGGAGAGCGGGATGGGGGCGGTGTAGAGGGTTGAAGGACGGGTTGAAGCAAGCGGTGCGAAGCAAAATGAAATGTAGAGGGGAGATGGGGTTATAAAATAAAATTACTTCCACTTTATTAATAGTTTGTCACACAGGTATCCTTTTTAGTCAATCAATAAGCAATTTAAAAATATTGCCCACATAATGCTTGAACACGACGTTTCGCATAACATGTATACGCATCTTCAGGTCTGAACAAATAATAATTAATATATTGATATCTGAATATGAAAAATGGCAAACAAATTTTGACGATATTATTTAGAATAAAAGATTTAAACATTAAATTACACTGTAATCAAGAAATGAAATTGTGGCAAAAAGAAGTGTATGTAAAAAGTATGTAGTAAGTAAAAAATATATAAATAGAAGGGAGAGACCTTAAAAAATCATGTTAAATGAAGCAAATTAAAAATAAGTATTGAACATTATAAAAAATTAAAACGATAAATCTAAAAACAAAAATAACTCTTCTCTTCTATTTATACTCGTATATTTCGTACTCCCTACATACCTTTTATCTATACTTGTTTTTGCCATAATTTCGTCTCTGATTATTGTGTAATTTAATTTTTAATTATTTTATTCTAAAAAATATCATCGAAATTTGTCATTTTTTTATTTCCAAACATAAATATATTAATTATTATTTGCTCACGCCTGATGAGGCGTATAAATATTACGCGAAACATCGTGTTATATGGACAATAAAACATTTTTTTGAAAAATTGTTTATTGATTGTCAAATAAGAAAAATATATATCTGTGCTAAATTATAAATATTATTAGTGACAATCACACAACTCTTATATATTTGATTGTTTACTTTCACTTTAAATTAAGGACACAATTCGTTCATTTTCCTATCTAATAAGCCATTGTGATAAATAAATATTCAGTATGGGATGTTACTTCCACTAGTTCTTTATAAGAACACAACACATGCGTAGCCTTATTCTCATGTTCTCGTCATCTCTCCGTTCTTTCCCATCCCGCAACTTCCTTTGTCTTTCTGTAGGCGTTCCTGTCTGCTACCATGTCTCACATCCCTTTCGCATGTATCCTCTCCCGCATCGACACCTGCCTCCTCGAACCCGCCCCGCCTCTGTAGCACCCCCCCCCCTCTCGCACGCACGGCTCGATAGCACGCGCTCCGAGTGGCAGTCAAAGAGATTCCGGCAGCGGCTCGTAAGCCGAAGAACCTCCTCGCCTTCCTAAGTTTAGTACCTTGTCGCCCCCTTAGACAGAAGAGACACGCTAAAGACTCAAGTTTGTCCGTTGAAATCTGCTCCATTAACGTCCTTTGTCAGCCTTGATTTATATAGTGAAACTTCTCTCGGGCCCGACTTCGGCTGCCTTTTGTCTCTGCTTGACGCGAGCGGCGAGGCGTGCTCGCCCAGCGGTGAATGGATGTGCAGATTGCTTCGTAAACTTGGCACCGCTGCGGCACGCTTCGCATTCGAGATAACTTCTGTATTAATACCAAAATAATGGATTGAATCCGATATATTCTATAACATCGCGGGAACTTCGCGAGCAACTTCGGTCTGAATGGAGACCTCCGTGAACCGCAATAATGGAGAGGAGGCGGCAGCATCTAATCCCAACGGGCGGCAAACGAGCTGACTGCCGATAGGTTTGTGCGGCGCTAGTACTCACCGGTTCCGCGACTCGGTTCTTCGATTCCCTCGCCGCTTGCGAGACGCTCCGGGAACTCGCAATTGTGTGCGACTTAGGATTTCATTGAGGGTCCTCAAACGTCTTGTCAGGGCGCAGAATTCTCGAAGTTTCTGCTCTAGGGGCTCTGGATTGTGTGAGCTCTCAAATGTTTTCGTAGCTCCTTAGTGTTTCTACTGAATGCAATGTGATATCTGGTTTGTCTATTCTCTTGAAGTTTCAAATACTTCAAGTCACTTCCGAATACTTTATCTATTAACGATCTTCTCCATTTTCATTGGCAGATATTAAAATAAATGTGTAGGAGTCTTAGAGACAAATGATTCCACAAACGTCTCAAAAATATACAAGTTGAGTGTTAACCTCTCGTTCTGTAATTAATTATGGAATGAAACTAATTTTTCAGTTTATTCTTTGAATCAATAAGTTTAGGTTGGAAAGAATTTAAAATGATTGATTTAATATTGCATAATGTATTATTCAAATCCCATTTGTCACGAATAAGTTGTTTGCCAACATTTTCAACATTGTCAATATGAATTTTTGGATTAATTCTACATGTTTAAAAGAATATGTACATAAATATATACCAAAGAATGTGCGAAACGTTACCATTTTAAATAAAATGAAGGCATTGTAATTCTAGAAAAATTGAAGGTAATGATTTTAGAACAACAACAATCAGAGCAACTTCTGGGCAACAATGATTAAAAATATGTTTTTCTATTCCTATTGTATAATTAGGTGGCTGAAGCTTGCGGTATAATTAAGGACATTATGATACAGCTTCATTATAGTACAGGTGTTTGACCAATCTGAGAAGTTTACAGTTGACAAGTAATCAACCATCGGTCATTATTCTAAGTGGTCTTAAGGTCTAAATGTTATGTTGGATTGTGTAGATTACTGTGCCGAGACAGGCCAATACAGGGTGCCAGTAAACATGTCCTTCCATGCCCTTCCTTGTTGCTGAAAATCAAGAAAATTGGAAAACTTAGTCCTCTTATGGTGACTGTGTCAGTCATTATCCCGGGAAAATCCGTGCCACGGTGACGGTAAACCACACATGGTCTCCCCTGTTTACAAAACTCAGAAGACTAAACCCCCCATTCTTACACTAATTATTAAGCTGATTAGAAACAAGAACATATACTGAACTTTGATATTTCATTAATAAAATAAATCCTAGCTTGACGCGTGTATTGTTCGTTTGGAGTGCTTATGCTTAACCAATGCCACCAGGAGGATCTAAGGAACTTTGTGGTGAAGTTGGTTGAACACTAAATGCCAGCTGCCACGTAACCGTTCAATGAAAAAAGTTTAACTTATAATAGCTATTATTACTCGTAGAAAATGTACTGTACGAAACTCGATGTAGTGGGTATTAATACACTCGTATGAAGTGTACGATACTCCCTGCTTCTTCCCTCGTATCGTAAAATCATTTCACAATCGTGTACGATTATATTACATCATCGTAATATACTATCATAACAAAAGTTGGTATTATTATGCAGAAGATAATTATTAATTTTGTTAGAACATCCAAATACGAGAAGCGTTTTCAGAGGTTGAAGGCAAGCGCATTCGCAGATACAAATTACCTGTCGAGAAGAATCTTGAAATGAAGCTCTTCAAATCTATAGGCATAGTTGTATTACATTTTATGTTTTGAATTTGTTGTCATCGGAGTTATAGTGATCAAGTGCTTAGATTGATTAGAGACATTACTGCAGCATTAGAGCATACATTGTTGAAAACAATATTCAAGAATATAAGTCGTTGACCTAATAGTGTAGATTTATAGGAAGTAAAAGAAAATAAATGTTAAAATAAATATCTGTTGAATCAACCCACTACTGCCAAGTGGACAATTGTACAAGTGTATCTCTTATTTATTACGGGAGGCGTACGGCCGGTGGGGAGTTGAACTTTTTTGATCAATAGCCAGTGCAATACGTTTTCTATTATTTGAGAGGAAAAATTTGTAGTTTTCAAATGTTGCCAACCACGATTTGTAACCGCTCGCTTTGTAACTCAAGTGACGACTTCATAGGACGTTTTTCTGTTTTTCTCTTTTTCTGTCTCTTTTTTACATTTTTCTCTATATCAATATTTATATATTTCAATTGTGTATTGTAAATTTGTAATAGAGAAATTTCTGAGTCGTTACTTCCCAGAACCGAATGATTATAAAGCCAGTTTCCTGATGCAGGCTTCCAATCTCTTTGCGAGTGATTTGCCAACCAACAAACAGCAGAGCGTAGGACAATTACGATGTACTAGTAACAGTTACACATCGTATCAAATCTATCTCGACACCATAAAACTAATAGGAAACAGTGCTTTCCCTCATGCTAGCTGGCAAAAACACACCAAAACGCGTCGTACCATCAGCGTCCCCACGTAAAACTCTCTACTGCAACTACTTTCACCTCCATGCACGGCAGCAAACGCGTCTTTTGTCCACGGCGGGCGGGGCGAGGAGAGAGAGCAGTCCAGAATAAATCACGGCCTACGACACGTACCGCGGCAGCGCGCAGGACGCCGTCCTGGACGACGGCGGCGGCGGCGGCGGCGGCGGCGGCGGCAGCGCACATTTGTCGGTTGGCGCGGCGCGACCCGCCGCCGCGTCGTTAAAAAGCGTCACCCGGCAACAGATTACCCCCGCGGGCGGGCGCTGGCGAACGCCGCCACCACCGCCGCCGCCGCCGCCTCGCAAAGAAAAACTTTAAATAACTTTGTGCTGTTAAGTGTATCTTGATGATTAATGCAGAGCCCGCGCCGCGTTCTATTTTCACGCCCCGTGTGAAGACATAGATCGATATGTGGCGGGCGATGGTATCGCGGCGCGCGGCGAGCGCCCTAGGAGGGGCGGGCGGGGGACGGGGGAAGGGGGCGGGGCCGGGGGACGGGGAGGGTCGGAGAGGGACGACGCGCGCCGCCGCCGCCCCCGCCGCTAGGCAGTGGCTGGCGGAGGAGACGGAGCGGGTACGCGGGCGTGACCTATGAGTCAAGCGGCCGGCGCTGGCGCCCTCGCCCCACGTCGCTCGCCACGTGACGTCTCCTCCAACCCCCTAATTAATTCTCATTCTCTTCTTACTGCCACTCAACACTCCTATGATGGTGTAATAGTGTGCTAACATTACTAACCCTTATCGAATGAATGTGGTAATGTTTCTGATATATATTTTCTCTAGAACAAATTGTAGATTCGAATATTGTAGATTTTGATGATCATGACTTTTTGTTGGAGGTGTCGCTCGCACGGCATGGACAAATCGTTAAATCAAGGGAATTCGTTTTAACTACGTGAGAAACTATAGCGGAGGTTTATCGGAAAATATTTTGGAAACTTAAAAGGCACGTTTTTAACAAAATATTCATTGTTTCTGAAATAGGTACGATGTTTTCCAATAATTCAGACATGAATATTTTTCTAGCTTAACAATACAATGATTTGAAAATAAAAATTATTGAGTAAACATTTATGTAGTGGCATTCCCTATCGGGTTGTCGATTATCATGTAAAAAAACTGATAAGGACGGTTCAGATGATTTTATGGGTGTTTTGGATTCCTAGTACGCAACATTCACAAGGTGAAAACATAGATGATGTACGTACGCATTTCGAACTCGCAGTTCCAACGCACAGTGTGTTTCCGTAGTCCTTTTAATTAGTCAAGTCCACAATTTCGAAATTAGATTTTTATAAATATGTTGTAAAATGTCTATTAACTTTTCCTGGGTGATATTTGTTTGCTTTAGATGGCAAAGATTAAATAAAAATATGTTATAAGATAATTATTTTTAACTACTGCGCGGCAGCAAAAGAAATTCTTCTGAACAAAACCAAACAAGGGTTTTTTCAAAAAAGTAGCACGAACACTGTTCAAGAACAACAAATAAAATACTCACGTGTAACTGCAATAAATAAATATTTTAACAAAAGAATACGTTACGAATACTGCAACAACGTAGCATAGTATTGAAATATACAGTACAACAGTTCTTTACTTATCAAAAATATCTTTTTCTTAAATAGCCCAATACGTTAACAACAAATATTTAATGGCTGAGGCCTTTGGTTTAGAGACTTGCTGTCTCATGACGTCAGCTGTGTCATAAGCTTTGACGCACTGAATATGAGAATTCAGTCGTAACACGCAGTATGGCGAAATAACACAATTACTTGCATTTTTAGACAAAATAGAAGCGGTTTCTTTGTTTTTTCTTCAAGATACTGAGATCTTAACACCTCACATTGATCGTAGACTGCATAGTTGTTTCAGTTTCTGCGTGCATTTGAAATTAGTAATATTGATAGTACTTTTTCCACTGAGGGTGAATTTCTTAGTATTTTCAATGTTTATGTCACACAATAGACATACCTCTTTGGGCTTCTCAGTTATGGGATCAACGCCAAGCGGAAACCTCCATGAGTCGCCAAATCACACACACACACACGTTTATATGCATACATACATTTATACTTACACACATACTACATACATTCACGTTGCACATCAGACAACATTCATGCGTAAAGCGTAAATACAACCCGCATCACTTCGAATCAAAGAGCTGAATCATCAGTAAAAGCTCTTATCAGCAGTTCCGCCTTCTGTAATATGAATTATAAACACAACTTTTTTGAACTCAGAGATAAAGTTTTCAACTCAAAGACGAATTTGAAAACATTAGGACTTTCTGATAGATTCTCCCAGTTTAATAAGATAGCAATGAAATACTGAATTAATTATATCGCTAATTCATATAATATTCTAGTGGCGGTTAAGTTCAATCAAATAGATTCTAAAATTTAATGAGGTATAATTTTGACGGTAAATAGTGTGAAACAAGAAAGCAAAAATGAAATAAAACTAAAATGAGAGAACTGATAAATATCCCCACATCTCTACTATATATACTCCTTGATGAGAGGATTTCCATAATTTATGCAAGTGGAAGCGATGCTGTATTCCTAGTATATGATTTTATCAGCTGAAGAAGACGCAGTTTCTTCATACCTTCTGCTTTTCTATAACGCTTTGCTAAGTCTAATTGTGTGAAATGCTTCATCTGAGCAACTAAAGCAAGATAAAAATACTTTTTCTGCAAATAATTACTAACGATAATAGATGTTATGAAACGATATAATATGTTACGATAAAACCTCTCTTTATTAAATGCAGAAAATTTCATCAATTGTGACAGAGCATTCGTTAGTTACACTCACCAGTTTGTTTTTCTCAGTTCAAATACATCTTTCTATTATTTCTTGCATGTATTAAGTATTTTATGTATGATGATGTGATAAAGTTTGCATAAGGCACTTATTCACTCATACAGGAGCTAAAAGTAATTTCATTATGCTAGGGTTATTTAGTTTCAAGGTCCAATAGGTCACTAAATTAACACCACTGTGAAAATCCGATGACGCTGTGCGCAGATGTGTTGCACAATGTCACTAGAACGCCCATGGTTCGCGTAAAATCGCAGTTGTCAGTTCTGAGCGCTCAGTGATCACGTATACAGGTCTAGAACCATTGTCATTGGGAGGAGGGTACGGTCCCTCCCAGGTGATACTATTTTAGTGGTGACACCAATTAGAAAATTTTTTAGTTGGAATTATATAATATTCATGATTTATTTAAAAATTATATATTAATTTAATAGCTTTTAGAAAAACATACATTTGTTAATTTGTTATAACGTCTTTTAGATTATACAAAAATTATATTTCAATTAATCTGGAATACACATAGAGTTTTTAATATATTATAAATAAATGTCATGTGCAAATATTTTTGAATGTTTATTAAATAATTATAAACTATTCAGTAAGAGATATTTCTATACATAATTTATGGGGGATACCATTAGTTTTGCCATAGGCGACACCAACTGAAGCTACGCAAGTGCCTAGAACAACAATTTCTCTAGCCAAGTGTCTAGTGCAAGCTGTCATTTGATTTCTTTATGCTGAAGGGTGCAATGCAACTGAAATTCATTGATGAATGAGTAGTAATGTGTACGGCAAAACTTTCACGAGTAACAGCAAAGGGCAATATCTCTGAAGCACGAGATGTATGTGTCTATTATGCAGGTGGTTGGCAGTCACTTCATTCGCTGACCGCCTGCATCATTAACGTCTGGGAATATTTTTCTAATGTATCAATATACCACATTATGACATGACACTCAACTTATGGTAAACGAGACTAAAAACGAAGTTACCTCTTTGAGGAAGACACAATGAAAATACACTGGACACCTTTGTATCCGTGTTGTCCGATTTTGGCAAGTGTGCATAGTAGAGGACAATATTGAAATCATGGATCAGCTGTTAAATATAAAGGTGTCAAATGCAATTCACCCTTTAATAGCTCCTGGAGGGCATAAGAGCAGTGTGTGACGCCCTTGGCTTGACCTATGAGTCAAACGGTGCCGTCGACGGGCTCCGACCTCGCCACCCCACCACGTGGCCCGTGGCACGGCTTTATTCATTCCGATCCGGATCTCATGACCTCCCTAATACGAGCGGACGGCGCAGGCGGCGCGGGGGAGGGCGGGGCGGGGCGGGGGACGGGGCGGCCGCCGGGGTGGCCCGGCAGGCGGCACGGGCTAGCCGTCAAATCGGGCCGGCCGGTTGGCGAGCGAGATACGGCAATTAAAGCTGATAATTGGCGCAGGTGGCGCGGCCTCGTGCGGGCGGGGGCGGGACCCGGGGGCTGGCCCTGGACGCGTGGCCCGTGGGAACGCCGGGAGCAGCAAGTGAAGCCCAGGCAGGGCGTGGGCGCGGACGTCGACGCGAGCGTGAACACGGGCTCAGGGGTGGGTCACGACGGCAGGGGTGCGGGGACGGCGGGGGGTAGAGCGGGAGAGGATTGGGTTGAGGACTGCGGGTGTAGGTGAGAGGGCCGTGTGCGGGGACCAGAGCGGCGATCGAGTGCAGGGCCTAAAGCCGGGAGCCAGAGGCGGGGTGGGGCGGCGGCAGTGTGCGAGGATCAGAACGGGGCCAGAGCCGGATGTAAGGGTGGTGGTGGAGTGCGGAGGAGCGGTGGAGGGTGGGGCGGTGGGGAGGGTGGGCGGGGTGGGGGCGGGTGGTGGCAGGTGGAGCCGAGGTGGGGCGGGGTGGGGCGGGGTGGGGCGGGGTGGGGCGGGGTGGGGCGGGGTGGGGGCAGGGTGGGAGCGATGTGGGGGCGGGGTTGTGGCCGGATGGTGACGGGGCGGGGACCTTTTGCGCAGAGTGGCGGCCGAGTGCGGGGCCTGAACGCTGGGGCCAGAGCCGGGGTGGGGTCGGGGACGGGGCCGTGTGAGGGGATCCGACCGGGGTCCAAGTGCAGGGCATGGGGGCGAGGGCCAGGAGCGGTTGCCCGAGCCTCGGTGGGTGGCGTGGGAGGGGGCCGGGGCAGGCGGCGGGGTGCGAGAGCGGCCCCGCTGGGAGAGAAGGGCGAGTGCAGCCGACCGGACCGTGACCATCGCTCGTCAGAATCTCGGAACGAGCCCCGCGATACCCGCGATTGGGCGGCGGCACGTGCCCGCCTCTGACCGTGGGAAGTGCGCTTCGTGCGGAGAGGTGGGCGTGCCGCGATAAGCGCGTGCGATGCGAGGTGACTTGACGTGGCGTGTGCGCCAGAGCAAGTGAAATAGATAAAAATAAATTGCGGTTTTTTACTGTTGTGTTTGAGGGTAAAAATCTGCGACTGATGATTTCCTGAACATCATTCTTACGTCTTTTAATAATTACAATGTTGAAATAATTTTGCATCACAATTATTGAGCTGTATCACGATATGATAATTCTATAATAAATGATAATATTGTGAGTTTTTCGTGTTTATACCAGGTAATATTGGCACTGAAATAATAGGAAAACAGTAAACTCACCGAGACGTTCGAGAAGTGAATTGTTAAGTGTATCAGGACAAAAATGTCATTAGGTTTAGTTGAAATCGCTGATGACCAATGATCAGCAGCTTCTTAGCGCTATTTACGCTCTTATAGGAATTAGTCGGAACGATATTTATCTGCTTGTCTGTTATTAACGTATTACATTTCAAACTTGGCAAAAACCCTCTTGCCAAACAGGAATAAAAAAATCTAAACCACACAGTCGTGACAAATTTACTGATTTACACATAGACTGAGGATCCGAAATTAGATTTCCTCCCCTTTTGTAAGTTTCACAATTGTAAGATTTAGATGTAAGCACGTAAGTTTTACAATTAAGATGAGTAAGTAAGCCTGTAAATTCGTATGAACAGTAACACTAACAGAAATATGTACGGGTATTTTTCTTCAAGAGTAATGAACTAAAAAAGCAATGAAGTAGCCAGTGTCGAAAGTTAGCCACCGGTCACACTCCGTTGTGTAGCACCATGATCGCACCAGAGATCGTCCTCTCCCTCAAGAGATTATTTCCTGGAACTATAGATTAGTGATTCTATAAATATATGACTTTTGAAAAACGTTTAATTAGTTTAGTTGAATGATTCAGTCATCCTTTTTACGTACCAATGTGAAGAAGCTCTATCGTTATTTCCCAACTCCAGCCTTGAATATAAGGAGATAAAAATATGTTTGACTTGAAAGTCTGACCTGAACTACCAATGAAATAATTTGGCACATGATATGTAAAAGATTCCTCTACTATTTTGTATCAATCCCCTCAATTCTGTTAAGGTTAATTGTAATTAAGAGGTAAATGTTGGTACAAGAACCGATCAAAAACCCCAATATTTTTTGCCAATTATAATCAGTTCTGCCGAACCCTAGAGGAGGTCGGTGGTCCTGCTATACGCAGTAGCTCCGAGTCCGCTGTCTCGCGTCGACACATGTTGGGCGGCCAGCACACGCTGCCCGATCGCCGGCCTCACGCCACACCATTCCCCGCATCATCCCGATCCGCCCCGCCCCCATCCCCGATCCCTGCCTCCTCCCCGCGCCAACGATTTATGTTCGGCGGATGTGCATGCGTTGTTGTGGTCGCGCAGAGGGTCTTCTGCATTTGACTTTACATTCCGCATTCCGCTGCCCCAATGGAGACATTAAAAATATGCCGCTAATATTCCATTGTGAGCTGTCGCAGCACCGCCTATGCAGCTGCTGGGGGCGGAGGGGTGGCTATTTGCTAGTAAATACCAATAGAAGCATAACAATGTTTCCTTATTTTCGCTAATCTACTAGGACTCCCAGCTTCATTCCCATTTGTATGGAATTAATGCGGGCGTTATGGCGAACAAAACCCGGAAAATTAGTACTTTTGGGAACCTTCTGTATTATCCTCTTGGTCTTGCAGACCTTTTATTAATTTATTTGATTTGATTTATTTTTTGGCAAAAATAAGAAACACATTTTTTGGCTTCCGGGGAAGAAATATAATTTGCGCACGTTTTCTTGAGCTCCAGAATTCCTTCCTCACCCTTTTACTTCACATACTTGATACACATATATGTTGAATACCATTAATTCAGAGTTAGCAAAATTTGAAAATTAGAAATTATTAATTTTGTTTTCGTAGCTTTTGATTTTATAAATCCATGTTGAGAGTCTGAAAAGGCTTCGTTTTCTATATGCAAAAGTTTTGTTCGCATGTTCAAAATTCTCTAATATTTTTGAGAAAAATGGCGACAGAGAAATTGAACGATAATTTCGTATTTTATTTCTGTCGCATTTTTTAAGTAGATTAATGTTTGCTGCTTTAAAGATATCTGGAAATCTGGAAGTACGTCTGAGCATAAAGAAGCATTCAAAATATGAGTATATAAAGGCAGGTGCACACGCTTTTAAGAAACAATCTGGAAATTCGCCTAAACCAAACGAATATTTATTTTTCAGTTTGCTGTTTGCCGACAGAGGATTTTCCTGGATGAAGTTTCAGAGACAAACATCACGACGAAAATTTTTGGGGAAACATATGATATTGAATTTTATGGTTTTAGTTCTTTTGTGATATCAACCGTTATTCTGGAAAATAGTTGGTTGATGAGATTTCCAACTTTTATCAGATCGCTCACCTCTTTGCTATAATCCTTTAAAAGGTCAATCTCAGCGAAGTTTGGAGATGATGTGGTTATATTTTTTACGATATTCTACATTGATTTAGGTGTGTTATTAGCGTTCAAAATTTTCTGATAATTAAATATCCGGAATATAGGAGATATCAAACCACAATAGTTGTAAATTTACTTTGCAAAAAATTGAGCCATACACGTGTTTCGGGAAATTTTTTCCCACCATCAGTTGCTCCAAAAACATGGATTAAATTCTTTAATTAACCATATGGTGAAACTGTCTTAGCATGGCGCCATTTGTGCTGCGTACGATGTTCGAGGGCAGACAGCCCTCGTCTCCGCTGCAACTACAGAATTTTTTATAGTTTTCATTATAATATGATATGATGATACCTAGTATGTTGTTTGATAAATAATGTAGTAATCAAATAGTACATGTGTCACGGTAGTGACTAAGTGACAGAGATTTATTTACAACACACAGAGTATAAATCGACGTTTTGTAATGCGAGAAGTCACTCTTCCCATCCTCAGTGGTTCCAAGTACCACAGATTAAACAAATAAATTCACAGCGATTCGTCTAAGCATGACGCCATTTTATTCGTACGCTGTACGAATGCCGACCGAATTGTTACTTGGAACCACTGAGGATGGGAAGAGTGTTCTCGAAACACGCGTTTGGCTAATGTGATACATATTAAAATTATATAGCCTACTATTGTGGTAGATACCTCACTGCTCCCGAATATTTGATACGAATATTTTGATTTTGGGGGATACTTTACAAGAAGTCTCAACAGCATTTTTAAAATTGTCTAAATAATGGCCCCAAATATTCTGATTCAATTTGCGAATCGAATAGCATAATACGCATAATTGCGAATCGAATAGCAATAACACTTAAAAATGGCGTAAGTCTAATTTTCGTTAAAATCCCAGATTTTTGGAAAATTGCTAAAATTCCAATTTTTTTCGTTCGTAAATTTTGCTTGAAGTGAATGGAATTTATAAAAAAAATCATTTTCTCTAAAACGGCTCCAATTTTTTCTTCCATTTTTTCCACGTACAGAGTAAAGGAAGCTTAAAAATGGCGCAGGTCTCATTTTTATTAACTGAAAGTTTCTGAATTTTCGGAAATTGCAAAAGTTAGAAATAATGCGAGAAAATATGTGGTTTGTAGAATTACTAGTTAGCTTTATTTCGAATAGTGTCTCGCACCCTGTGACACTATCTAGGCAGCGCGCCTCGTTTTACCGCTCAGTCGCAAACGTCCTGAGTAGTGCGACGGGGTGCGGGGAGGCAGGGAGTAGACGAGGCCCGGTCGGCGACCGGACGGAGTGTGGACATGGGAACGTTGCGGAGCGGGCGGGGTGTGTGGGAGGGGCGGCTGACGTGGGGGGGGGGGAGAGGCGTGGACGAGTAACAGTAGCAGGGGCGAGGAGTTACGGCAGTGGAAACATCGCAACGCAGCCCGCCCGCGCCGCCTGGGAGCGGTAGAAACGAGAGAAAACTTGGCCGGCCGAGTGTTTCAACCCCTCTAATGCGACGTGCTTGCGTCACTGCTCGCGTTCGCCGGCCGTCCTCCCCTGTCTTTTTCTTTGTTTGTTTGCCTCGTGCCAGCCGCACTCGTCGGCTCCAAGGCGAGGTCGAGGTCACCGGTGCTGGATGGATCTTCGAGGCGTGGAACCCATGAGGTGGAAAGCATTTTGCAAAGTTCGTACAACGTAAATACACGTTATTAAAAGAAACTAAAACAGAATGTACTTTCTCGCCCGTATTTTCACGCAAAATTACGCGAAAAGTACTCAAGTTTTCGAAAAATTGTCGAAGACCTTATTTCGAAATCTGACTTTAAGGAATAGATTTCATTAAAGGAAAAATCTCTATCTTTAATATTTTAGTTGTAGGAAGTCTCCGAAAAATAGGTTTCAATAGGTTTTGTGGCATAACAAGATGTCTGCTAACATCTTTCAGTCGGGTAAATGTTGGAAATGTGTAAATAAGGATACCAAGAAATCGAACTGAGAATTTAAATGGGACAACCGAACAGGATTAGAGCTGGATTAGAGCAGGATTAAGCTGTTGTTTTTTTGGTTATTTAAGGTCGCATCAACATCTAGGTCATTAGCGTTCACTATTGAAGTTAACGGCATGGTAACTATGAAGATGAAACAAAATGGTGATGATAAGGGGTGAAAGAACGAACACAAATACAACCATGCCCGAGGCGAGACTCGAAGCCGTAGCTCTTAGGTTCGAGGTCACTACGACACTACTGCCTTAGCCATCTCGGCCACCGGGGCGGCTAAGCTCTTTTACTCCCTATTATTTTTAACATTTCACCAAAGGTACGTTGTTCGGAAGACACCAATATATTTATGCGACTATAATGCAAGAAAAAACGGTTTAAACTTGCATTTAAAAATATTATTTACATGTATAATTTAAATTTATTGTATTGCGAATTTTATTAAAAGCGTGATGCAAGTAAACACGGACTCTGATATGTGGTATTTATGCCCTGTCTATTAAATCCATTTAATGACTTAACTCACACGCATACCCATTCTCGTCTGATTTTCCACATGATTTGTATTAATTGTTACAATATTCTTTTTAGCGACAATATTGGAAGAAATCTAAATATCTCGTGAAAACCATCCCTAACCTTCAACTGTACACACTGAACCGACGCTTTGAGTTATGAACATCTGACGCTCCACCCCCTATGATTGGCAGAAGAATATATGTCGCAGAGCGAAGCAGTCCTCGATGATGATAAATGTTATTAGAACTTGTAAACAATCATGTACTTGACTGAGCGGGCAATAACGGAGGTGAAAAAGTCGGCAGTCTTAGGGTAGATACCTTGACAATCACCTTAGTTAGATTAATTTTCATTTCCCATTCTTTTGTCCATATTTCGAGATCGAAAAAGTAACATCAGTGAATACGTAGTGTTTCCGGGCGCGTCAACTACTTTGATCATTAGTCCCATAAGAGTAGAGCTTGTTATAGCCAGGAAAACCGCGGTTTGTGGATTTACGTCTCGAGATATCTCTCCCAGCAGAGCACAAGCCAGGACAGCTGGGACAACGTCTATGTTCCCGTCTGCTATTCTGACATTCGTGGCGGTCTAGGGTATGTTAGTATAGTAAGTGTGTGGGTGCATGTGTGTGAGTGTGAAAAAAGAGAGAAGGGAAAATGGTTGAGGAAGGAAACAACGCGTGCGGTCCGTGGCCCGTTTGGTTACTTCTCCGGCATTGGTCAGAGAAACCACGGAAAATTTCTGATCAAAGCAGGCGGCCACTAGAATTCTCCTCCAGATAGTGGCAAAATTCGATCTAGCAATGTAGCTGGTAGCGAAGATCAGCTACCGTTCGGACTCAAACTCTAGAACCTCATGATCAGAGACGTTACGGCGAAAAAAAATCGTATTTGAAGAAGACCCTAAAATTTAACGGGAATCAAAGTATAATAGAAGTGGAACAGCAGGTAATTTCAGGGGAGATATTTGTACTTTGACTATAGATTGAGAATGATTCATTTTCTTTTTCCAATCTTTTGTTCATAATTACGAGATCGAATAAGAAGCACTGAAGAAAGGCTCTTGGCTGTTACCAATATTATTTAAAAGAGTATCGTATTTTACACCCTAGCCCTTCTATTCATGATAGCGCCGCAGCATACACTCCAATGCGTGTCGGAGCAGTTTCACGCAGTGCCTTTCCGCCTTCATCTCAGAGCCGCGTGTCTTTTCCCTATCCACCCCTGCTCGCATCTCCGTGCGCGCGACCGCCAGCCCTGCACTTCGCCCACCCGCCGTCTCCGCCACCTCTCCCGCCCTGACGGTCGCCCTTCGGCCCGGCGCGGCGCCGCGGAAACCCGTTATTGGCCGGGCAAGGCGGCGATAAGCGATCAACACGGCTCTTAGGTGATCGATCCGCCGGCCTGGACCAATCGCGATTCTCCGCCGAGGTCGATCGAGTCCGTATGAAAGTTTCCAGCGACTAAATTAGGAATCAAGGCTTCAGGTGGCCGCGCCTCGCGCGCACGCCAGGACGCAGAAGCCACTGCCGCCGCCGCCGCCCCCGCTGCTCCAAAAGACGTACGCGGACATGCTACCTGGCGGTCCTCTTGACAACTGACTGCGACGTGACGCGACATGACAGAATATTAATAGAGGATTACTCCACAATTGCGCAATGTAATGGAGGATTACTCCCCAGCGCAAAGCGCTCAACGCCCCTTAACGGGCTTGAAGACGCGTTGCGTCAAAATGGTAGACGCAACAAATTAAAAAAAAAGACGCCGCGGCGTTGCCGCCGTTCGTTCTCCGACGACGACTTGATGGAGATGACTACTTTTTTTAAAATTTATTTTATTCGTTCGACCAACTGGCCGTACAGAAGTGAGAAATATATTTACATTAACATAATGGAACCTTCCTAAAGTTTTATCGAGTGTTTATACTCGGCAAGTACTTTATATGATATTATAATTAGATTTTAATGGTGTTGGTTAATGGTTTAGGGAAGGAGTAGAATATGTACCCTCTCCCTCAGAAAAAATGTCGTTCAAAATTCTATCTTCCACACCGCGCCGACAAACTTGGACACCCCTCGGCCTGGGGGAGGGCAGGGGGAGGGACGCGTTGACCAATCGCTAGCAGGTAGAACCACAGTTGTCTGTGATTGGTGCAACACCCCAAGGGCAGAAAGAACGCTGTCTCAGGGGGAGGGGGCTAGTTCGTTTACGTACGAGTCGGAAATATCGTCATATTTCCCTGCCGAAGGAGATAGATTGCCTGCGCGTACGCCACGACGAAACAAATATTTCTAAGCGGGGTTTTCCGTCCAGAATGATTGTCTATAGACCAGTAAATATTTATCATTTTAGCAACAATTATTCTAACTTTTAGTAATCGATTTGTAACTCCTGACAAACTTCTATTTTGAGATATTCATTTCAGGCACAATTTGCGGAGCCTTCCCGGCCGTTCTAACGCATATTTCGAATTTGTTTATAAAATTATAAATTGTTGCAAAATTGTTAATTCGCTGTTTTTGGTTCTGGGACATCGGGAGACTCTCCCCACTTTAGATTTGCAAAATTTGGAAATTGTTTATAAATTTGCAATTGTTGCAAATTTTTTTATTGTCTAACCTGAATGGCGTTTAAATGTGATGCAAAATTCCGGAATCCGTTCGGTGCTATTATATCTCGTTCTCGAGATATATGTAATTGTTTATAAGAAATTAACATCTTAGTAGACCCCATTTGTTTGCGCTTAATTCATTCGCGCTAGCAGAATAGCGTGGGATGGGCATACTGAAAAACCAGTTCTCCAATGCCGCGCTTTTGCATACCTAATACGCTTAAAATGCACTTGCTTGTAAACAAATTCTGTGGCCAATTTAATTATGCTAAATTCGTATTTTTACGGCGAGTATGAGCATAACTTTTATTTGGTTTTTATATTCTCTTTTAAGTCCTACAATTTGCAAGTCGATATATTTATCAAATAGGAAAGAAATTGATTATAAAAAAAATTTTTTTCAAGTTGCATTACGCCCAAACAATTGTTTCTGTTTTTCTATCAAAGGGATGTTGAGCAACCGAATAACTGTACTGCTTAGCTGTTTGCTATAAACTGCACTGGATTGGATGAATGTAGTGTTAAGGTTTTCAAATACAGAAATATTCAATTATGTGTTTTGAGAGATCACATGAGTAGAATCACACATCACAATATTTACACAAGTATAGAAATTTCTAAATAAACGTATATAAACTTTAAGTTAATATTTTCAATTCAATTTATCATTCCTTTCTAAAACTGTTAATTTGATGATTTCATTGTGTAATATTCAAATCAGAGCTTTATGTGCTAAATCTACGCATTGTTAATACATATTTGTAAACAACATTAATATATTTAATATACATTTAAAAGGTTTTTAGATTGGCGAACGTTTCAATGAAATTTCATGAATTCCTAAATGCTTGAAAATAAATACTTGTAAAATTAAATTATTGTAGCGTGTAAAAATATAACAAACTCACGTATTTGGTAAAACGAGTTGATATTACTTAAAGAAAGCAAAACAGATGTTATAACAATTCAAGGAGATTTAGCTTTTGTTTACAGTTTAGTAAATATCAATGCTCTAGCATTTCCCAGTGAAAATACATAGAACGAACTTGGTGGTCAAGTGATATGACCTTCCCAACACAGACTACATTTCAGTATCGTCAGAGTTCGAAGGTGGTTTGTTGGCCGCCATTCTACGAATCTATCAAAACCTTGAATTTTGCACGACCATCTGTACAGGGAGAACGTAGCGGTTTATTAAACGGAAACGGGCCATTCGAGGTATCTAATGTGCACTCTTTGAAAACGTTTAACCATTATAAACTATCCCTAAGAAAAATATCAAATAAACAATGTTAAAGGTCACCAGCTTAACATTGCCTTTACTATTTGAATGTTTTCAACATCCCCAAAACCAACAGAAAACCCATGTTTTTACAGGTTATTATAAAACCAATTCAATAAATATAAGCATTTATTCACGTTATTATTTTTAAAACATTCAAATATCTACGATGTTATTTGATTCATGTCTTCATCGAAGATCTGAGATTAAAATACTGATAAGCAGAGAAAATTAAAGTAATTGTGAGTGATTGATGAAGTTGAATGATCAAATGAAAAACAATGTTTCTTGCTTCATATAATGCTATCGTGTTTAACAGACATGTAATTACATGTGATACCTATATTTAAACATCCAAACTAATGAAAATTTTCAAAATTAAAATCATCAATAAAACGTTGATTCATCAGCAAGGATTATATTATTAAATACTTTTTTGAGGTTCATGTGCTCCTGTGTGAATAACGTAGTAAACGTGATTCGTATGATCCAGTTTCTCAGAATAATACAAAACCTGCTAGACACATACACTAAACATAATAGTTGTCAAATAGTTATTTACGACATGAGTATCATAAGATATCTTATTACAATACGAAATTGGAGAATTATCAAACAAGACTCTTTAGCCGAAATTGTTAACCAATTGAAAATTGTAATATAATGTTACCATTTGAATATCATAGAAAGTAAGACGCAATTTGTCAAAATTCATGTGAACTATAATTTTTCTTTAAATTTTACTCCTTATCCTGCGAAAGATGTGTGACAGTACGTATGTTAACAGTTCTACTGCCATGGGTTTAATTAATTAGTTTGCAGTACGCAAATTATTGTTTTTGGTTTTAAAGAAGCATGGATTTACAGAGTATCGGGGAAGGAAACGTCTAGAGTTTGAAAAAAGCTGTTTAAACAATTTTAATCATACTTTGTCTAATAAACAACATAAATATTTTGAATGGCTGAGCTGCAATAAACACGCAAATGTTGGTTTGAAAATATGATTTCTACGCAAAACTTTGCATTCTAGAATCATGTAAACAGACCAGAAACATGTAACATGTTTATTATTAACAATATAAATTAATATATTAGTTCAGAAAAAAATTAACCGAGAAATAAAAAAGCAGTCGAACTGTGAAAATTGGGTGCTTTTTTATTTCTAGGTTAATTTTTCTTTCTGATCAAATGTATTCATTTATTTTGTTAATCATAAACAATTTAGATATTAATGAAGTGTTTATATGCTTCTACAACGCAAATAGTTGCCTAGAAAACATATATCCAAACCTACTTTTGAATGTTTATTGCGGCTTAGCCATTTGGAATATCCGTGTAGTTTATTAGACAAAATAAGCTTAAAATTGTCTTAACAGCTATTTTTCGAAGATTTGACATTTCTTCCCCGAATATCCTGTATATAAAAGGCTTGATTTCTGTTGGTACGCGACGGAACGGCGTTCCGGTTCTTTGGAAATAATTATGAAATTATATTATATATAAATAGCTATTGCTATTATATTAATAATTAATTCGAGGCGCGTTTCGGGGCCTAAGATTTTAAAAATAAAGGATATATGTATCATAATAACTCTTATGACGACACTGTTCTCAGTTACGTCAAGTTTTAATTTAGAGAATCGAAGTGAATGATCTATGTTTACTCACTTAAATAAAGTTTTTCTTACTATACATACTATTTAGAATGTGTTTTATGTTCAAAACAAGTGTTGCCTCTACAGCATATATTTTCACGTATTATTCGTAATTGCTAAGCAATATTCAATACGGACTATGTGGACCTGCAAAAAAGAAACAAAAAGAAAAGACCTACTGCAGCAGAAAATATTTTCCACTCGTCGAGATTCGAACTCGGGTCTTTAAAGTTAACTCACCTGACACGGTTCCCCCTCACCACCAGGTTACCTCCTTTCCGATGCGAAAAGAAAGTGAAGCATTTGCAGTTTAAAAAAAAGGGTGTTCAATTTATCTTAATACAAGATCTATTTTTAAAAAGAGATTTCATTAAACAAAAATCTCTAGCGTTCATTTTTTCGGCAATGTTATAAAGATCAGTCGGGGCTAATATTATACAGTAGAAAATTGGGGTTAATGTATTACACTTTAAGAGTTGTTATTTATTTATGTCCAAAATTAACAAGAAAATGACAAATGATAGGAAATATATTCTATTATAATGACCATATAGCAAACACTCAGAATGTAACAATATTTGGGAGGAAAAAAATCAAAACTAAAATGCCTAATTTTTTCAGTCAAAAACTTTACCGCCGTGATATAAATCTTTTGACGTTACTTCGTTATTTTTTATGACACGATATTTTTGAAAATAGGTTATCATTAAGAAAGAATTAATATTCTTTTCTGCGTTAAAATAATGCAATAATATTAATCGTGTCATGATATATACAGCCTCAAATTTGTGGGGCTAATATGATACAACTTAAGAGACTAATGTAATACGGGTGTCGGGGCTATTTTGATACACTAAAAATTAACACGCAGACAACTGGAAGGGATTTTTTTATGTTTAATATTACATCAAAGGCGCTAAAATTCCGATTTGATGTTGATAAACTCTCCAAGTGTTTATCTGAGAAAGAAAGAGCAGGTGACAATTTATATAGATTTCCTCGTTCTCCTCGCTACCCAGTACATGGTGATTCACTTATGATTATCAATTGACGGGAGCTTCTACTGTTTCAGTGCAGTTACTGATTTTTCACTGGAATCACAAGGAACCAGGCCTACAATAGGAGCTAACACCATCCCTTCAACTCCAGATATCAACTGTTCTCATCCAGTACTTTTGAGATAAAACTGTTGGAAAAAAATTTTAAAAAAACAGTAGCCCTCCAAAGAATAAGGAAGCGGTTAGACCCAATAGCAGCAATCATTACTAGTGAAGAGTGGATCATTACTAGGAGAGAGTGGAGTGTTTAATTTACATTAATTTAATATTTATTTTTAAAAAGAGATTTCCTGAAACAAAAATCTCTAGCGTTAATATTTGTTTTCGACAATGTTAATAGGTATTTGTTTGCAATTTTCGAAAATTCAGATCGTTCGCCCAAAATTGAACGTACGCCACCTTTAAACATCTTGTGCTTCGAGGAATAGATTTACAGAAAAATTGGAGCTCTTTTTGAGAAAATTATGTAAATATGATGGGGTTTGGTTTAAAGTACCTTCAAAATTAAAAGATTCGTTTCAAATTCGAAGATTCGTAATATTAGCCAGATCGTTCAAGGAATATCCATTTTGGTGAAAATCGTGTTTACTTTAGGCTCTAGAATTACTCACACGAAGACGGATTCACAAAGAGGTTTTTTGGAAAATCACTTTTTCGGGTTCAAAAAACAAGCGTTTTGACAGCCTTGTGTGTAGAAAATAAAAGAACAATACCAACAATCCACTTTTTTCGAACTAGCTACTTACAAAACGTGTTTTCTGTGAAAATTTCGACACTTCCTCCTACAGCATTACGTAACTCTCTTTACACGTGGAGGTAAAAATATTCCAGCGTTACTGGGATTTGAACTCGGAACCCTGTAGTCTGTAGGTCTGGCTCGACCGCACTGTGCTATCACAGACATTTCTCAACACGCTGTCCAAGCACACTTATTACGAAAAGAATAGTTACGTGATATTCATTGCATTTAGATTTTTTATTAGAGAAATGTTCTACATGTGTCAAAGATATCAAATTCACAAAAATAATGCAACCGCATAAAACCCACGCAACTACATAGCTCATTTTACTAAGAAATATTTTCAACCAGAAGCCGTCGTCTTTAGACCACTCTGTGGACGTCGTTCCCGGTCTTATCTTTCGGCGACTACGGCCAAGGTTGAATTACGTCACAGATGAAAGTTGCGATAACGCTAGAGCTCAACACGGGCGCGCGTGCAGACGTTCTGAAGCCAGAATCGCAATAGGGGCATTTTTGTACGTGATTCATAAAGACATTACCACACTAAAATAAATAGTGGCGCCTGAAAACACATGCTTTATGTGATATTTATAATGAATACGAATGATTATAACTATACAATTAACCGCAAAATTGTTTCTACCCGCAAAAATTATTCGCCGTGGATGAGATTCGATCTTACGTGCCTAAGCTTCTCCAACAGCGCGCTTACCTGCTATACCACCGAAACTCTTATAACTTTTGTCTCTCACAAAGATGATTTTAAACTGTCATGTATCACAGATTTGACTAAAAAAGAACGTGCTGCGTTTAGATGCTTGTGTAAACTACAGACGGACAAACAGACGTTTTGTCGTAAATAGATTTTTTAGTAACAAGGACTTACAAAACATGGATTCTGTCTACAAACGTATTGAAGTAATTCACTATATACAAGAATAACATTTATCTACTTTTGTCGTGACCAGTGATCGGAATTTAGAGGTTTTTATCGAAAAATCCCCGTCTCCCGGCGCATGATTACAATACCTTTTCTTCTTACTACATAGTTACCAGAAAGGAAGAAAAAATTGTTTTTCATTGTTTCTATTCAACAAAAGTTTTCAATCAATTCCAAAGGTGAAATAATCAGTAAATATTAAAAAGAGATTTTTTAACAATATGAAATGAAATACAATAAGAAAGGAATCTTCTGTTCTTTACTTTGTATTCTTAACAAATCTATAGGAAAATCATAATAAAGGCATTATTTCAACAACATTCGAAAATTGTTGTTGAGAATCTATGGGGAAACTGTTAATGCCGGGTCCTGGTAACGTAAAAAGGGTTAACTAATGTTGTGAAATGTAGAAAAATATCCTTTAACTCGTGTTGCCAGAAACCAATGTTTTGTGGGTCGTTGATACAGAAAAATCGAACGACGGCGAAAAACCTGTATGTTCGTGTGTCTGTTGATGTGTCTGTTCTTGTGTCTGTTCGTCTGTCTGTCTGTAATTTTCAAAAAAATTATATGACCTTATTGAAAGAATTATTTATGGACAACAAATTTCATTTGAAAGAAAAATCTGTGTTCAATTTTAGAGTTGTAGGAAAACGCCAAAAAAATTCAAACTTTTCCAATTTTCGAAAATTCAGAGTTTACAGTGGACATAGGACGTATGTCGCCTTTATAGGTGTATTTTACTCTATTCTTAGAAGAAATTTAAAGAAAAAAATTGGGGTCGTTTTTGAGAAACTTTTGAAAATGACCGACGGCTTCATGTAATGTACCCTCAAATTTTAAAGAATGATTTTTAATATCTCAAAGTTTCAACTAGAATCACATCGACAAGGGATTCTTCAATTTGGAAAAGATCGTACGATCTGTTTAGGCGCTAGTAGTGTTCACAGATGGACGGAGAGACGGACAGACGCAGACAGACTGACGTTTTGCTTTCAATTGATGTTTTGGCATCAAAGACCCACAAAACAGGATTTATGGTTACATCACGTGTTAGAGATTTTTTCTCTTAATTTAGTAACTGGATTTATCCACTCCTTTGTTTTCAGGGCCTGGCAATACATTTTTTCTGCCGAAAATTCGCCGTTTTTTTTCGCGGAGCATTACATAACTTTCTCTATACTACGTATATTACTCCGTATGTATGTGGGTATACGAGAAAGTAAAAAGTTACGTAATTCTACGGAGGAAATCGGCTAATTTTCGACACAAAAAACTGTAATTTCCGGGCCCTGGTGTCAAAAAAGTGGATAAATTCAGTTGATAAATATAGAATAAAATCCCTTTAACATGTGGTGTAGCCAGAAGCCAGGTTTGGTGACTAGTAAATACAAAAAAAAAAAAAAAAAAAAAGATTAATGGTAAAACGTATTTTCCTCTGTGAATAATGCTAGCGGCTAAACTGTTCAGGCAATTTTCTCCAAAGTTGATATTATCTGGCTGATGTCGAGCCCTCCTGAATTTCAAATCAATATTTTATTTTTGGATGGTACTCTACAAGAAGCCCCTGAAACATTTTCAAAAATTAAAAAAATGGCATGAACTTTTCTGGTTAACTTTTATTGCCGGATAGCGTAATGGACGCTATAAGCCGATGGCGGAGATGATTTTCGTTCATATATTTAATTTTTCCAAAAATGCAACAAAACAATTTTTTCTGGCGTTTTTCTACAACTTAAGTATTGAAGATAGTTTGTTTCCTTAATGAAATGTGTTCATCAAAAACAGATCTTCAAATATTCCTTTCAAATAATCAGTCCTTTAAAAAAGATCACGTACAATTGTTTAAAAATATAAG
>BLKR01010191.1:0-65745 GCA_011170035.1 Teleogryllus occipitalis
GTGTTTAATGCGAAACATGTTCGATGTAACAGCTCAACTCATATGCATTGAAAACTCATAGGGTGGATGATGTTATCTCTGTATTTCCAACATGGCATTTGAACTTTTCAGAATGTTGCAGTTATACCACCCAAAAACCTTAAATTCAGAGCTCAAGAAGACAGTTCAAAATTTCAAAGCTGTTTGATTATTTACGGAGTAGAGAACATTATGAAGTTAGACTAAAAACTTCCCATTTCATTAGTAATGAATGTATTGAATACCTAGTTTATATTCAGTACAGGTATATTTTGAGATGGTTTGTTGGTGCTTGAGGTATATGAAGGCTAACATGAGGATCTCCATCCAAATGAAAAGAAAATTCAGAGCACCGGACGCTACAGCAAGATAATTCCTGATAAAACTCGAGGAGTGTAGCCTAGGTAAAACCTTTGACTTCCCAAGCTACAATTACGGCAGTTACATCATTAATATGTTTTGGTATATTTTTCAGGTCGGTTGCATTGAAAGAAGAGGAAGCACAAGAACCAAAATGTATTGAAAACTCTTAGCAAGAAAAGCAACGTTGTGAACATTGCAAACAACCTCGCCGATACATGGTTATGCATGAACAAGAAGTGTTCATGATACATGTGAACCCTCCCAAAGGGAACATTGTCATAACAAGTACATTAGTTATTAGTGTTTCATAAACAGTGTTTATAAGGGTTTCAATTTTTTAGTCATCCTTGTCATAAGGGAGTAGCAAAATTATTGTTGAAATATTTTTTGTAAATTTGTCAGATCCGTTTTTGTTTGTTTTTTTTGATATTAGGTAGTATGAAGAAATATTCTTACACATAGTACATAGCGAACCATGCTTGGAGAATTCTATGTTGAAAATTCGCTGGTATATTTGTTTTCAAACAAAGATGTGTTCGTTACGCATTTTGACTTCTCACAAAGTTGCTGTTGACACTGCAAGCATGTAAGTTATTGTACTTGGATTTTTCTAACCTGGTCGATGACACTTTATCAGCTATTACGATGTCATCCAATCGAGAGCTAAAACGTCATCACGGTGACGTCACTGTGGTGACATTTAAGCCCCCGATTGGACGAAACCATAACAGCTAATCAGCCAGGTTACGGAAACCCAAGTATAGTTTATCGCAGATTGATTCCTCATGTATTTTGTAAATTTTTCATTTCTTTTCCTTGTTACGTAGGTGAAGGGGGCAGCAGATCTACCCTAATAACTTCAAAAATCGCAGCAAAGTTGATATGGTTGTTTTTTACTATGAGAGCACTACATTAAGAATTTGGACTCATTAAAAGGTAAGTGTTTTGCTAGAAACGAGTTTGGTACATTTTTCTGGTTAATTTTGGTTCTACCCATTTGAGATGTAGGTATGGGAAGCGTCTCGCCCAAAATTCATCAAAAGCTCATATCATGACTAGTGGTGCTACAACAGCACGTAATTAAATACACGCTTACTTAATCACACAAAGAAGAAGATTTAACACTTCTGCATGAAATGCACACAACACACGTGACAAAAAAATTAAAAAAAACTTGGGTTCAGTTATTTTCAATTCTTTGAATCGACATAGGATTGGAATTACATTTTTTTAATCAACTGTTTATTCACAATTTGTTCTTTACATGAACATTCGGTGAATTATTTATGAATAAAAATAACTTGAGTAAAGAGTTGTCATTTGACAGCACTTCGCAGATAAAATATTAATCCAGCGATTACATATTTTATATGAGTTGCAATTACATAGTCATCTTTGTTACTATTTTACAATTTTACATCTATGGCTGAGATCTAGTGGGTGATATTTCAATCATCAGAAGATGTCTTCACTGTTGTCCAGGATGTTCACAGCAAGATAATTTGGGTGGTTTCGAGTGGTTTTTGTATCTTTTGCTGTATTTTCTACTTGGAATCTGATGGATAGTTGGAATCTGCAAATCAGAATGTAAAGTATTGTTGGATACATACTATGGTGCATTTATTATGAATCGTTACAGTTTTGATTGAAATCATTGCAAAATTTCAATATTCGAGAGACTATCCGTTCCCCAGAGTTGTCTTCCATAAGTCCAGAATGGTTTTAACTTGTAGACTAGTAATTTATTACAGGGACAGGGACGATTTTCTGCCGATCATCCAATAGAGTTTAAGTTTTAGGTCCATCCCCTTTCTGTTTTGAAGATGTGGGCTGTCCAGGTTAGTCTGCGATCGAGGTGCAGACCAAGATATTTTACTACTACATTTGTAGTAATTGTCATTCATTTTTATGGGGGGGGCAACTATTGTTCTTTAGAGTGAAGGTTATGTGTGAAGATTTCGTTTCATTTGGTTGAATTTGCCATTTCTTAAACCACTCGGAAATTTCATTTAGATTATTTTCTAGGATGTTGGATGCTTCAGCAGGATGCTAGGATGTTGGATGCTTCAACAGCAGTTGGTAACCAGTACTGCTGTGACGTCTGCGTAGGTTGCGGGTGTGATGCCATCGTGTTGTGGGAGGTCAGCGGTAAATAAGTACAAAATCGGGACCAGCACACTTCCTTGGGACACTCCGGATTCTATTTGTCGAAATGAGGATAGTTGGTTATGAAACTTTACATGAAAGAGTCTGTTTGTCAGATAGGAGCTGAGAATTATGCACCATTGAGATCGACATCTTTTCATTCTGTAAAGAAGTTCCATAGTCCAAACATTATCGAAGTCTTCACTGATATCAATGAAAGCAGCTGGGCAGTATTGCTTTTGTTAGAAAGTTTTATTAAATACGTCTATTACTAGATGTATTTGTTCCGTGATTGAATGGATCTTTCTAAAACCGAATTAATGATGCGGAATCAATTCGGTTTCTTCGAGATTTGAGCTTAATCTCTTTAATAGTATTTTGTTAGGACTGTAGGACCATAAGGGGAGTAGGCTAATGAATCTGTATTAATAGGATTCATGCATTGGTTTGCCTAGTTTATGAATCATTATAATTTGAAATGTTTTCCATTGTGATGGAAAGTATCCTAATCTGAAGATAGCATTAAGAATAGAGGTTAGCGGTGCAATTGCCTGTTTTAGCAGGTTCTTCACAAATAGCCGGTGATGAAAATATTGATAACCAAAACTTAATTCTCCTAAATATTGGCAAAAGCACACACACTTCTTTAGCTTTAACATGTTTTACTCCGTGGACCTAGCTCTCTGTAGTCCCTCTGTTTCTACAATCTTCGAGAGGTCTTTGGCGACCTGCAAGGCAGTGACCACTTCCCCATTCGGATCAACCTCGGTATTCCGGACCTGAACGTTGCCCGCCCTCCTCTCTGGCTAATCCACCGAGCTGAGTGGGAAACATTCAAGAAAGAATTGTGAATATCGGAAAACTGCTCAAACGACATCGATGCTATGGTTGCCCATTTTATTAACGCCGTCCTTCATGCGGCCTCATAGGCCATCCCGAAGTCGTCGGGCCACCCACGACATCCCCCTGTGCCATGGTGCAACGCTGATTGTGCCGCCGCGGCCCGTAATCGGAAGAGGGCATTGGCAAAACTTAGTAGGTTCCCAACCATGGTAAACCTAATAAATTATAAAAGTTCCCGGGCCAGAGCTAGATTGACGATACGGGAAAGTAAGGCTGCGTCCTGGAGAGCTTACATCTCGTCACCCTCTTGTCGTACATCCCCTATAATAGTGTGGAGAAAGGTCCGACAGGTCAGTGGAAGACTCCCTTCGCCGTCTATCTCAGGGCTTCTGGTAAATGGTCATCTCCTAACATCTCCACAAGAAATTGCTGAAGAAATGGCTTATCACTACGAATAGATCTCCAGCTCCGCACACTATCCTTCTGGCTTTCAAAAAACGAAACGATAAATGGAAAACTGTAAATTAGACTTCTCGAGTCGCGTGGAGGAAGATGACAATGCCTTTTTCTCCATGGAAAAACTCTCATGTGCCCTTGCTTGTGCGAAAGATTCTGCTCAAGGACCAGACCAGATACATAACCAAATGTTGAAACACCTACTGAAAAACACTCGTTTCTTTCTTCTCGGCGTTTTCAACAAGATTTGGGCAGAACATGCAGTACCAAGGATTTGGCGTGAGGCCATTGTTCTCCCAATCCCTAAAAAAGGAAAAGATAGAACAACCCCCTGAAGTTACCGCCCAATCTCGCTCACAAGCTGTGTGTGCAAGCTTTTAGAGCGAATGGTAAATACAGGTCTGGTCTGGTTCCTGGAACAAAAGAACCTTTTCCACCTCTTCAATGTGGTTTCAGGAAGCACAGGTCAACCATGGACCACTTAGTCACCCTTGCTATGCAGATTTTCACTTCTTTCGTGCTACGTCAGCACCTGGTAGCAATTTTCTTCGATATAGAGGAAGCGTATGACACCACCTGGAGGTGCGGTATTCTTCGCACCATGCATACTTCGGATAAGTCGGATGTGCCTTCTTCTGCAGTCTGGCCACGGGAGATTTTCGATTAGAGTCTTCGTGCAGCGTCTATACCGCAGAAAAGCATGCGCTCTTGGAGTCACTTAAATTTGCTGTATCGATGTCATCAAAGAAAGTAGTGATCTGCAAAAGCTCTCTGGAATCCATCTCTTCCTTCTCATGTGACCTACTGACAATGACCATCCAACACTAAATCCATCATCAATTGGTCCGCCACTATATTTTAGTTTTTTTGGGGTCCCTGGACACGTGTGAATAAGAGGGAATGAAATAGCTGACCAGGCAGCCAAGTCCGCCACCTAGAAAAGTGTGAGGCTTCTCCACAGTCCCCGCGGAAGACACTAAGCTCTTTATCAAACGCTCTATCCGCAGTGAATGGCAAACAGAGTGACAGAACTTAGATTTTAAGCTCACGAGAATCAAGGATTCCATAAATTCTTGGACTTCCTAATCTCGTAATGCTCGGCGCGAGGAGATCATTTTAACACGCCTCCGGATCTGTCACTGCCATTTCTCCCACGGTTATCTCCTCCACGGAGACCCACCTCTATATGCAAATACTGCAAAATAGATCTTACCGTGGAGCATGTTCACTTGAACTGTGTTAAGATAAGAAATAGCCATCGAAGGCATCATCTTGCTAGCTCCCTAGTGTAATGATTTGTGAGACTAGCCCGCAAGAATGCACGGAACACGGAACGTCTATATAAGCAAAGAGGAGCCAATAATGAAATAAACAATAGACAACAGCGCCGCGTAATAATAATTATTAGGAAAGTGATGGAAAACAAAAGGGGCGGCAATAGGCATTATAAACAGTGAATAGAACCCAAATTTAGGAACATTTTGAACCAAGAATCACGTTATTCGAGCCACGGGTTCCGTAAATATCACAAGTTGTGTAAATCGCATGTATAACACGGCGGAGATTGAAGACATGGTGACCATTGTTGTACCTCTGAAAGTATACAAGACGATTTTTATTGAATATCCAGTGAATGCCTGGGTGGATTTTGGCCAAACTTTCAGAAATTATAGAGAAAAATATTTACATCAGGGCAAAATTAGTCACGGCGCGGGGGAATTTATGTAGGGCTCTGAATAAATTATTATCCAGTTTCATAGCATAGCAGATTAAGAAATAATTGAAGGAGCGACTGAAAATGTAATTGACGTCATCACGAGATTAGAAGACGAAAAATAAAGGTTTTTGGGAAAAGGAAAACAGGAAAGGGGATTTCGGTGATGTGACGATCACGAAATGAAAGCTAGTAAAATTATGAAACAGTAAGACGCAAGATGCCCGAAAACGGTGAAAATGTAAACGTTTTCGAACATTTTCTTATGGTCATGGGCATGTGTTTAATAAAAAGACAGTCACTTGGATTGTGTGGACCAACAATGCAAACTGTGTTACAGACAGAAAGAGTTCGGGTCTGATGAGGATCGCACGCGTTTGGATGCTGTGTTAAATTTTTGGGGAAATTTCGCGGAAGTGTCGTGCAAAAGTTTTTGAGTTATTTTCGGTTGTGTAACATCAATTGTTTAAATTAGGTCGAACTAAAATTCAATTTAATTTATTTAGAAATTCACGAAAAAAATCCGCATGGACAGCATCCACGCAAGTTAGGCGCAGGAAACAGGAGCGTCGCAAAATCTAAATACGTCGCGAAAGAAAATAGAAGTAACGTTTAGGGGAGACGCGATTAATGCAAGGAACAATAAACGGAAGTACATTTGGTAATTTTTAAATGGACGAGTGCATCTGAGATCCGATGGCAGCTGAACGAGAACTGCGTACATGAAAAATGCACGTTACAACTAGCAACGACGGGCGCTGACAGGAAGTGACATCGCTGCGAAAAGAGAAGTTGCACGAATTGTGCCATTACTGTTTTTTTTTGTTGTTTGTTCACGCGCAAGTCTAAAGAAAAAATTCTGTCGAAGACCAAGTCATGATATTAGGTTAAGGATAAGATAAAAGCAAAAAAATAGGGGTCACGACAGAATGCGCATTCTGATGTATGCACGAGATTTTCGTGTTATGTTTTTAGTGTGCATGGTGGGTTTTTTTTTGTATGTTTATGTATTTGTGTTGTCACGTTTTCGCAAGCCGGAGAGCCAGATTGTGTTTATGGATTGGATATAAGCAAACAAAGAATCCGAAATTAAATGTATGAGCATCCCACATGGCTCATAATTGCCTTGAATTCACGTGTTTTTATTAAATAATTGTATAGAATTTGACCCAGGCATGAACGAAACGGACCCTTACCTCAACTCCGTATGGAGTGAGCGCGCGGACTACGACAAGGTAGGTTGTGAATGATTATTCGGGCTAGCAGAGGTACGGGCAACCGATAAGCGAAGGTATTGTGGCACCCAATTGCAAGTTAGAGCTAGGCAGGGCAAAGATGGTGCACGTGACGAGTAGAGAGAGAGATAGCCATTACACTAGCGGAGATTCTTAGAAATGATGAATCTTCTCTCTGCAAATTTCTTACGAGAGACTAACTTGTACAGCCTTATCTGGAAGATGATAATGCCAATTATTGGCTCTTAGCCCGAGGTTTTAAAGTAACTATCTGGCATTTTTCTGCCAAATCCTTTTATTAGGATACGTTCCTTTTGAGTTTTACTACCAGGCAAAGATAAATTCGCAATATAAACACCCCCCTGAATTTGAAATACCTTTTTCCCGGTCTGTTCCTTTAGCCCCCATGTTGAAGAAATGCAAAATAGTCTTAAAATACAAAATAAATTTCTAATTGAATATAGCACAAATTAAATTTTTGTTATATTCGATTGCGTAATGCCATCATTCAGAACACCCATTCTCTGGGACGTATTTTCAATTTATTTGGGCTTCCTTGGGAAGAGAATTCTTCGTACGAGGAAAGCGCCTGAAAAACTCCAAGAACGTCACGGCACATCAGTTGTAATGGCAGAAACCTAATACGTCTCTGTGCTTGTGTATGTTCAGTAAATCACCCACCGAAGTTAATTTTTCTTGTCCACTATCAAGCAAATCACTTCCTCGAATGTATGGGTAGTCCTACCATCCAGTTGAGAGTTACGAGAGGTACCGAAAAGCAAGAGAGTCCGTTCGTTAACTATGCTAACACATAAACTGTTACCTAACATCTATGGTAGTAAATATAACTTTTTGCAAAATTGATATTCTGTATTCAATCATGCTGCCAGATTCGGGCTTTTGAAACGCTGATTTTAATTTTTAGCTGGATTAGGTACGACTCTGAAAATGTTGTGGGATAAAAATTGGAAAATTACATAACGTTAATTTTACCAGTAATAAGAGAGATTGTAGTATCACTACTAGTTTCATGAAATCCTTTTTCTAATTTAGATCTCCAAATAATGTCATATAATTTTCTCAAAATATTAGTAGTGTTCCTGTAATTTTGTGAGCCGGGCAATTTAAACTAGTGGTGCTACAGAATGGCATAGATTTTCTCGTATTAGTTTCCTTACGTCTTCAGCTTTTCTTCAGTGTCGTCACATCTGTCATCTATTGGCGTTGGCGCATGTATGATAGAATACTTTTTCGGATTCCCAACATAAATATGACGGAAGATATTGTAGAAGAGTAAAACCTAGACCTATGCAAGTTTTCGTTGAAAAAAATTACAGCCGTTTTTTAGGAATATCGTTTGAAAATGCCCAATTTTCTGGTAGTTTTCGAGAAACATTCGTGTAAACCAATTAAAGTACTTCTACTCCCAAATATAATAATGTACACAAATTTTTGATAACGTCAATATTAACGATTTGAGAAGTTCGGATCGTGTTTCAGAAAAATGTTGTTTCTGCAATTTCTGGAAAATCAAATAAATGCATGAAAATTACGTCTGTCGTGTAATTCAGGTATTATTTAGCACTGTCCGATTAAAATGTTTGGAAAAAAATTTGAAGCCGTTTTGGAGAAACTGATGGCCTTTGAAATGAGCAGTTTTAAGTTCAGTGTCACAGAAATTCTGATTTTTTGCGAAACTTTGTAGAATGTTGTTTAAAACACTGGAACTCAAAAATGTATTAATTTAAACAATTCGATAAAAATGCAAATATTATCGCGAGATATAAATTAATTATATTAGGAAAGTTTTGATAAAATTAAGGTTGCAAAATGGGATTTGTAATCTCTTATGGTGCAATTATCAATAACCCTAAAAAATCTGGAGACGTTTTTAAGAAAATCTTGATTTTAACATTTTTAATATTGCCTATTCTTTACACAAATTAGCCCGAAGTGGTTGATTCTTCACTCTATATTTGCCTCTATAAATTACATGAATGAATCTTTAGCTATCTTGGCAAATGCGCTCCCAAAAATGAAACTCAATATTAGGTAAGTATAAATAACCAACGTAGAACTTGGTATGTTGCTCCAAGTAACTGAATTTATTAAGATGTTGCGTAAAAACTTTTGTTACTAACTTGAAATCCTTATAAATAACTACTTAAATTTTAGTTAAAGTTTTTGTTTCAGAAAGGTAATATTAATACGTTCCGGGAAATACCACTGCCCTCACTAATTAACGAGTTTTTCTCCATTTAAGATAGTGACTCCAGTTTTGCATGTATGAAGTACAAGCTAATAATATATAATATGCATTGAAAACACAATTGATATCATATTCACCATTGCATGACTTTTATGAATGTTCAGGACCGTATTTAGGTACCCAAACACTGTTTGAATTACGCCATTGTAATACCGCTAACGGAAAGTATTTGTTTCGTATTTTTCAGATATCTTCTATTCCAGGCAGTGATCGATAGCGTGATGGAACGCACATTGCGGATGACTATGTCGGGAATTCAGCGTTCCAGAATTCTTTTACAATATAAGGGGAGTATAGCACTTCAGTCATGTACAAATCATATCGATATTGTTCGTATAACAAATTATTAATGAGTATTAGTTTGAAGTTGAACACGCAGTATGTAATCCTTGCAGCATGACGGAACGGGAGATATCATGTTGAACTGCGAAATCGGAAAAACGGGGATTAGGGATTTTTTATATTCTTTGTCAATATGAAAAGAGTAGAACTTTTGACATATAAAAATGATTCATACACATAATAATAAGCTTTTTTCCCTTCAGACAGCTTAAATACACCTGTGAACCTGCACCCCGGACGCACGGAAGAGAGTTGAGTTGTGCCTTCGGCCACCCTGGATTCTTTTATAATAAAGGAAATGTTATTATACTTAATATTTTGCAATAGTGTATTTAAATTAATCATCCAACAGAATTTCTAAAGGTTTTTGAACAATATCGAATTTCATGCTGTGCAGTAATTTTTGTGAACATGCAACATCAAAAACCTAGCTTTAAATCCTAATATAAGTTAAAATTTACAGATATGCAATAGGTATATTTCCTTAGACAAAGTATATAACATAAATAAACGTATATTTAAAATTTACAGCAAAATTTGTTATTGCAATATTTCAGATAATTGGTTTATATTATTATCATATGATGATGCTTCATATTGAGTATGCCTTAAATTCATCGCAAATGGGTAATAGACCACGGATTAAAATGGTTCCGTACAGATTTAAGCCTCATGCGTGTTTGACAAATGAGGCAATCACAGAACGAGGTCTTAAATGACCTTAAGTAACCCCTCTATCCCTCATTTTGTGTGTGTGTGTGTGTGTGTGTTATTGTCTGCTATCAAGCGTTCCATATTGTGAAAATTTATATCTTCTCAAAATGCAGTGTTCTGTCCCTTATTCACATTTGCAAAATTTTGTAGTACATATAAGAAAGATACTACCTTGAAAATGAATTCAAATAAGGAAGTTGAGTTGTTTGCAGATGATTCATTTTGATGTTGCGTTAATTCTACACTTCTTGGCGGTTAGTATTTAAAAACATTTGTGTTGAACCGTTTCTTGACCATTGCATCATCGACGTTTGTTGGCATGATGGAATACAACATATCGACAGCTCAAATATTATAATGTACTTGTTGCAATGAGGCATAATGTTTTGTTACGAGTACGTCAACGGTTTGATCATTGTGGACTTTTACATTCTACAACGTTGAAAGGTTTATTATTTATGTGTCACGAATATCAGTCTTTTAGTGTTTCAAGAAACATTAACTATACAGCCCTATAGAATTGTTGTAAACGTGTTTATGATCTCCTAAATCCGCTGCTATATCTTATGGTGTACGATGTGAAAAAGCCCTCTACCATTTGTTTGAAAATAATACGGTTTCCTGTACGTCGTAGTCATGTTCATTATTGACCTGCGTGTTGAGCACACTTTATAACATACTTGTGTACTTTTGTATTGATAAGATTTGTCAGACTTTTTAACCAAAAGTTAAATTGTGTATTGAACTTTTCACATGTGCCATGTTTGTTAAGTTCATATTCCTATTATATAAGTATGCAATCGTGTAAATCATGACAAACTCTGTAATTAAAATTACTACGCCATTTTACGTTTCGTGTGTGTACATGCATGTAGAGCACATATAATTACTCTGTGGTAGACTATTTTTTTGCTTTTATCTTATCCTTAACCTAATATCATGACTTGGTCTTCGACAGAATTTTTTCTTTAGACTTGCGCGTGAACAAACAACAAAAAAAAACAGTAATGGCACAATTCGTGCAACTTCTCTTTTCGCAGCGATGTCACTTCCTGTCAGCGCCCGTCGTTGCTAGTTGTAACGTGCATTTTTCATGTACGCAGTTCTCGTTCAGCTGCCATCGGATCTCAGATGCACTCGTCCATTTAAAAATTACCAAATGTACTTCCGTTTATTGTTCCTTGCATTAATCGCGTCTCCCCTAAACGTTACTTCTATTTTCTTTCGCGACGTATTTAGATTTTGCGACGCTCCTGTTTCCTGCGCCTAACTTGCGTGGATGCTGTCCATGCGGATTTTTTTCGTGAATTTCTAAATAAATTAAATTGAATTTTAGTTCGACCTAATTTAAACAATTGATGTTACACAACCGAAAATAACTCAAAAACTTTTGCACGACACTTCCGCGAAATTTCCCCAAAAATTTAACACAGCATCCAAACGCGTGCGATCCTCATCAGACCCGAACTCTTTCTGTCTGTAACACAGTTTGCATTGTTGGTCCACACAATCCAAGTGACTGTCTTTTTATTAAACACATGCCCATGACCATAAGAAAATGTTCGAAAACGTTTACATTTTCACCGTTTTCGGGCATCTTGCGTCTTACTGTTTCATAATTTTACTAGCTTTCATTTCGTGATCGTCACATCACCGAAATCCCCTTTCCTGTTTTCCTTTTCCCAAAAACCTTTATTTTTCGTCTTCTAATCTCGTGATGACGTCAATTACATTTTCAGTCGCTCCTTCAATTATTTCTTAATCTGCTATGCTATGAAACTGGATAATAATTTATTCAGAGCCCTACATAAATTCCCCCGCGCCGTGACTAATTTTGCCCTGATGTAAATATTTTTCTCTATAATTTCTGAAAGTTTGGCCAAAATCCACCCAGGCATTCACTGGATATTCAATAAAAATCGTCTTGTATACTTTCAGAGGTACAACAATGGTCACCATGTCTTCAATCTCCGCCGTGTTATACATGCGATTTACACAACTTGTGATATTTACGGAACCCGTGGCTCGAATAACGTGATTCTTGGTTCAAAATGTTCCTAAATTTGGGTTCTATTCACTGTTTATAATGCCTATTGCCGCCCCTTTTGTTTTCCATCACTTTCCTAATAATTATTATTACGCGGCGCTGTTGTCTATTGTTTATTTCATTATTGGCTCCTCTTTGCTTATATAGACGTTCCGTGTTCCGTGCATTCTTGCGGGCTAGTCTCACAAATCATTACACTAGGGAGCTAGCAAGATGATGCCTTCGATGGCTATTTCTTATCTTAACACAGTTCAAGTGAACATGCTCCACGGTAAGATCTATTTTGCAGTATTTGCATATAGAGGTGGGTCTCCGTGGAGGAGATAACCGTGGGAGAAATGGCAGTGACAGATCCGGAGGCGTGTTAAAATGATCTCCTCGCGCCGAGCATTACGAGATTAGGAAGTCCAAGAATTTATGGAATCCTTGATTCTCGTGAGCTTAAAATCTAAGTTCTGTCACTCTGTTTGCCATTCACTGCGGATAGAGCGTTTGATAAAGAGCTTAGTGTCTTCCGCGGGGACTGTGGAGAAGCCTCACACTTTTCTAGGTGGCGGACTTGGCTGCCTGGTCAGCTATTTCATTCCCTCTTATTCACACGTGTCCAGGGACCCCAAAAAAACTAAAATATAGTGGCGGACCAATTGATGATGGATTTAGTGTTGGATGGTCATTGTCAGTAGGTCACATGAGAAGGAAGAGATGGATTCCAGAGAGCTTTTGCAGATCACTACTTTCTTTGATGACATCGATACAGCAAATTTAAGTGACTCCAAGAGCGCATGCTTTTCTGCGGTATAGACGCTGCACGAAGACTCTAATCGAAAATCTCCCGTGGCCAGACTGCAGAAGAAGGCACATCCGACTTATCCGAAGTATGCATGGTGCGAAGAATACCGCACCTCCAGGTGGTGTCATACGCTTCCTCTATATCGAAGAAAATTGCTACCAGGTGCTGACGTAGCACGAAAGAAGTGAAAATCTGCATAGCAAGGGTGACTAAGTGGTCCATGGTTGACCTGTGCTTCCTGAAACCACATTGAAGAGGTGGAAAAGGTTCTTTTGTTCCAGGAACCAGACCAGACCTGTATTTACCATTCGCTCTAAAAGCTTGCACACACAGCTTGTGAGCGAGATTGGGCGGTAACTTCAGGGGGTTGTTCTATCTTTTCCTTTTTTAGGGATTGGGAGAACAATGGCCTCACGCCAAATCCTTGGTACTGCATGTTCTGCCCAAATCTTGTTGAAAACGCCGAGAAGAAAGAAACGAGTGTTTTTCAGTAGGTGTTTCAACATTTGGTTATGTATCTGGTCTGGTCCTTGAGCAGAATCTTTCGCACAAGCAAGGGCACATGAGAGTTTTTCCATGGAGAAAAAGGCATTGTCATCTTCCTCCACGCGACTCGAGAAGTCTAATTTACAGTTTTCCATTTATCGTTTCGTTTTTTGAAAGCCAGAAGGATAGTGTGCGGAGCTGGAGATCTATTCGTAGTGATAAGCCATTTCTTCAGCAATTTCTTGTGGAGATGTTAGGAGATGACCATTTACCAGAAGCCCTGAGATAGACGGCGAAGGGAGTCTTCCACTGACCTGTCGGACCTTTCTCCACACTATTATAGGGGATGTACGACAAGAGGGTGACGAGATGTAAGCTCTCCAGGACGCAGCCTTACTTTCCCGTATCGTCAATCTAGCTCTGGCCCGGGAACTTTTATAATTTATTAGGTTTACCATGGTTGGGAACCTACTAAGTTTTGCCAATGCCCTCTTCCGATTACGGGCCGCGGCGGCACAATCAGCGTTGCACCATGGCACAGGGGGATGTCGTGGGTGGCCCGACGACTTCGGGATGGCCTATGAGGCCGCATGAAGGACGGCGTTAATAAAATGGGCAACCATAGCATCGATGTCGTTTGAGCAGTTTTCCGATATTCACAATTCTTTCTTGAATGTTTCCCACTCAGCTCGGTGGATTAGCCAGAGAGGAGGGCGGGCAACGTTCAGGTCCGGAATACCGAGGTTGATCCGAATGGGGAAGTGGTCACTGCCTTGCAGGTCGCCAAAGACCTCTCGAAGATTGTAGAAACAGAGGGACTACAGAGAGCTAGGTCCACGGAGTAAAACATGTTAAAGCTAAAGAAGTGTGTGTGCTTTTGCCAATATTTAGGAGAATTAAGTTTTGGTTATCAATATTTTCATCACCGGCTATTTGTGAAGAACCTGCTAAAACAGGCAATTGCACCGCTAACCTCTATTCTTAATGCTATCTTCAGATTAGGATACTTTCCATCACAATGGAAAACATTTCAAATTATAATGATTCATAAACTAGGCAAACCAATGCATGAATCCTATTAATACAGATTCATTAGCCTACTCCCCTTATGGTCCTACAGTCCTAACAAAATACTATTAAAGAGATTAAGCTCAAATCTCGAAGAAACCGAATTGATTCCGCATCATTAATTCGGTTTTAGAAAGATCCATTCAATCACGGAACAAATACATCTAGTAATAGACGTATTTAATAAAACTTTCTAACAAAAGCAATACTGCCCAGCTGCTTTCATTGATATCAGTGAAGACTTCGATAATGTTTGGACTATGGAACTTCTTTACAGAATGAAAAGATGTCGATCTCAATGGTGCATAATTCTCAGCTCCTATCTGACAAACAGACTCTTTCATGTAAAGTTTCATAACCAACTATCCTCATTTCGACAAATAGAATCCGGAGTGTCCCAAGGAAGTGTGCTGGTCCCGATTTTGTACTTATTTACCGCTGACCTCCCACAACACGATGGCATCACACCCGCAACCTACGCAGACGTCACAGCAGTACTGGTTACCAACTGCTGTTGAAGCATCCAACATCCTAGCATCCTGCTGAAGCATCCAACATCCTAGAAAATAATCTAAATGAAATTTCCGAGTGGTTTAAGAAATGGCAAATTCAACCAAATGAAACGAAATCTTCACACATAACCTTCACTCTAAAGAACAATAGTTGCCCCCCCCATAAAAATGAATGACAATTACTACAAATGTAGTAGTAAAATATCTTGGTCTGCACCTCGATCGCAGACTAACCTGGACAGCCCACATCTTCAAAACAGAAAGGGGATGGACCTAAAACTTAAACTCTATTGGATGATCGGCAGAAAATCGTCCCTGTCCCTGTAATAAATTACTAGTCTACAAGTTAAAACCATTCTGGACTTATGGAAGACAACTCTGGGGAACGGATAGTCTCTCGAATATTGAAATTTTGCAATGATTTCAATCAAAACTGTAACGATTCATAATAAATGCACCATAGTATGTATCCAACAATACTTTACATTCTGATTTGCAGATTCCAACTATCCATCAGATTCCAAGTAGAAAATACAGCAAAAGATACAAAAACCACTCGAAACCACCCAAATTATCTTGCTGTGAACATCCTGGACAACAGTGAAGACATCTTCTGATGATTGAAATATCACCCACTAGATCTCAGCCATAGATGTAAAATTGTAAAATAGTAACAAAGATGACTATGTAATTGCAACTCATATAAAATATGTAATCGCTGGATTAATATTTTATCTGCGAAGTGCTGTCAAATGACAACTCTTTACTCAAGTTATTTTTATTCATAAATAATTCACCGAATGTTCATGTAAAGAACAAATTGTGAATAAACAGTTGATTAAAAAAATGTAATTCCAATCCTATGTCGATTCAAAGAATTGAAAATAACTGAACCCAAGTTTTTTTTAATTTTTTTGTCACGTGTGTTGTGTGCATTTCATGCAGAAGTGTTAAATCTTCTTCTTTGTGTGATTAAGTAAGCGTGTATTTAATTACGTGCTGTTGTAGCACCACTAGTCATGATATGAGCTTTTGATGAATTTTGGGCGAGACGCTTCCCATACCTACATCTCAAATGGGTAGAACCAAAATTAACCAGAAAAATGTACCAAACTCGTTTCTAGCAAAACACTTACCTTTTAATGAGTCCAAATTCTTAATGTAGTGCTCTCATAGTAAAAAACAACCATATCAACTTTGCTGCGATTTTTGAAGTTATTAGGGTAGATCTGCTGCCCCCTTCACCTACGTAACAAGGAAAAGAAATGAAAAATTTACAAAATACATGAGGAATCAATCTGCGATAAACTATACTTGGGTTTCCGTAACCTGGCTGATTAGCTGTTATGGTTTCGTCCAATCGGGGGCTTAAATGTCACCACAGTGACGTCACCGTGATGACGTTTTAGCTCTCGATTGGATGACATCGTAATAGCTGATAAAGTGTCATCGACCAGGTTAGAAAAATCCAAGTACAATAACTTACATGCTTGCAGTGTCAACAGCAACTTTGTGAGAAGTCAAAATGCGTAACGAACACATCTTTGTTTGAAAACAAATATACCAGCGAATTTTCAACATAGAATTCTCCAAGCATGGTTCGCTATGTACTATGTGTAAGAATATTTCTTCATACTACCTAATATCAAAAAAAACAAACAAAAACGGATCTGACAAATTTACAAAAAATATTTCAACAATAATTTTGCTACTCCCTTATGACAAGGATGACTAAAAAATTGAAACCCTTATAAACACTGTTTATGAAACACTAATAACTAATGTACTTGTTATGACAATGTTCCCTTTGGGAGGGTTCACATGTATCATGAACACTTCTTGTTCATGCATAACCATGTATCGGCGAGGTTGTTTGCAATGTTCACAACGTTGCTTTTCTTGCTAAGAGTTTTCAATACATTTTGGTTCTTGTGCTTCCTCTTCTTTCAATGCAACCGACCTGAAAAATATACCAAAACATATTAATGATGTAACTGCCGTAATTGTAGCTTGGGAAGTCAAAGGTTTTACCTAGGCTACACTCCTCGAGTTTTATCAGGAATTATCTTGCTGTAGCGTCCGGTGCTCTGAATTTTCTTTTCATTTGGATGGAGATCCTCATGTTAGCCTTCATATACCTCAAGCACCAACAAACCATCTCAAAATATACCTGTACTGAATATAAACTAGGTATTCAATACATTCATTACTAATGAAATGGGAAGTTTTTAGTCTAACTTCATAATGTTCTCTACTCCGTAAATAATCAAACAGCTTTGAAATTTTGAACTGTCTTCTTGAGCTCTGAATTTAAGGTTTTTGGGTGGTATAACTGCAACATTCTGAAAAGTTCAAATGCCATGTTGGAAATACAGAGATAACATCATCCACCCTATGAGTTTTCAATGCATATGAGTTGAGCTGTTACATCGAACATGTTTCGCATTAAACACTGCCTGAACGAGTTATAAAAATACTGATCGAATCGTAATGGACAGTTCCAGTAACTTTGGGAGTGGGCAAATATATACAATGAAGTCATTAGAAAACAAGTTTACCATCAATTCCGCCAGTAATATCCCATCTTCCAGTAGTTAATCAAGCTATTTTGTTCCTGAGGTCCACTTTGTTCTCGACTTTTGAGCTTGTTGAGCGCTCCTTCGAGCCACCTTACATGAAAAATCATGCCTGCATTAAAAACAGAAATTATCAAAGCACATTCACATTACCTACTTTAAATGTAATGGTTTCCAATATTTTAAATCTAAAATATTATGTATAAAAATAATTTGAACTGTAAACGACGACATATAAACTTAAATTTCGCTTTCGGTAAAACCTTCCAATAAATTCCCCCACATATCAGCCAGATAAATTATCTGTACCGAACGTCTGGGTTTCTTCGAGTCTCTCACATACAAAGGTTGAAGTGACCAACACAGGAGCAATTGTCAACAAGTAAAATGTATATTCTTATAATACAATGAAACTTAGAAAAATCAAGAAGGAAAGTTTCGTGATGGAATGAAAAATACGTACACACAAACAATATGGCAATTGTGTTTTGGTATTTCTTTTCCTTTTCCTCATTCTCATCCTCCTCATATTATCCGTAATCCCATAAACAATGAACCTGAAGAATAAATGAATTTCCAACAATACATTGATGTCCATGAAGATATTTCTACAAAATTTTAATATTTTGCAGCGTCCTTGAGCTTATCTCGTCGCAAAGATCCATGAAGCGGCGATTTCTTGATGCATCCTTCAATATGAATCTCACATCTTGTAAATATAAGGAAAAAACAGGTCTAAAAATTTATCAAACGGTGATGTAAACAATATCGAAAGATCCCATGTTTAAATCTCTGAATCAAAATCTAAAAAGTGAAGATCAAAAATAAAGGTTGAATTGGCGAAATGGTGCCTCTGTTCAATAATTCAATTAAGTTTTTGTTTGTAATAATTATAATCATGAGAATATACTCGAGTTTCTTACAAGAACCAAACTAGTCCAAATTCAAGATGTTTCAGGTGGCACCAAAAACTTCATAGCGCAGACATGCATAGAAATGAGTGTATGAATTTTCCGCACCTTGTATCTTTCAATGAGTTTGGCACTTGCCTAAAGAAAATTTCCCAGCAGATGCTGACACTTGTAGGGAATAAATTTGGAAAATGTCTCAAAATACGGAATTTTGGACTTGTTTGATTCTTGTAAGAAACCCCTCAAGAGTACTGAGAAAATGATAAACTTGATACCAAGAAGATATATTTATGTGGAACTAGAGAGACTATCGACAGGGTCGCCAAGAGAGATGGGCAAATGATGCCAGAAAGACTTCGAATGTGGCAGTGAAAATAGATGTTATACATATTGGTGAAAACAATTTACGTTTTAAATTCAAAGTTTGATATGTGTAACATTCAAAATACTGCAAGTAAAAAAATATTTTGAAAAAGTTTCACGAAAATGTCTTTAAAAGGCGCCTGGAGAAAGACTATTTTGATATCAATACGGAATGAAGCACGACGAATTGTTCCTGATAAATATCCTGGTCTGTGCAGTGCATTTCTCACATTTTAGAAGCGGTATGCAAGATGTCAAGACGATTTAAAAAATTAAAAATGCCGGAACTCAAATTATATTGTTTTGTTATTCTCTCACATTGGTGTTAACGGGTCGATTTCGTGCAAAAGTACTTAACATCTATGTTTGTGGACTTGGCGTACACTTAACCGTATTATTGGTTGAAATAGGATTACAACATAACTGTAAATGAGAAAATGGTATGATGTATTCTCTCACTGATATACTAATCGCGCATTTTTTCTTGATACTCCACAGCGGGGAGTGCGGGGTGAGGCGGGTTCTGTCTACATCACGACAGTGCAGGGCTGTCAACTTTATTGACAGAAAATTCGGCGTAATAACTCGTCTTGGACTAGATAGCTTTGAGAAACAACGGAAGGTATTTTTAAATTCCGAAGAAATTGTCTCGTTATAGAAATAATTGAGGAACAAGAAGGAACATGGTGCGCACAGGTCGATAGAAAGAGACCAAAAACTAGGAAGTCCGCGTTGGAAATGAAAAAGGTGGGCAGCACTGCACACTGAGCCGTGACGTTCCGAATGAAGCTCATATTTTCTACCGGGCCGTGCTATGCCGGGCTGAGCGAGGTCTAGGGAGCTCGAGGATCAAGAAAAAGTGCGAGCATAGAACTATGATTGATGAAAATATTGAAGAATGCCAACATAGGGATTTGAAAATCTAAACCAACTTTTTGATGAGTAAAAATGAGTAATGTACGTAGGTGTGTCGCAGTCCTAAATAATCATGTGGCTTACAAATCTTCGAATGTCTTTTTATGATACTAGCTTTCAATGCATTTGAACAGACGCTTCCTACACATACATTTCAAATACGTAGAACAAAAATTAACCCGAACAATATAGCAAATCTTTTTATATCAAAACACTTACCTTCTTAATGAGTCCAAATAAATACTGTAGTGCCCTCGTAGCCAAAAAACCACCACGTCAACGACGCTACGAGACTACAAGGAATTTGGGTTGAGATGCTGCCTGTTTCATCGTCTACCTGACAAGGGAAGAATATTTTTTAAAAAAATACAAAATCCCAGAGAAAACTGTTCGTGAAACATTAATAATTGATATCTTTGTGGTGTAAATTGTAACTTAATGAGAAGGCACGAAGGCACGAGAAGGTACGAGTATAACAAACTCGTATCCTTGTCGTGAAAACAATGTACTGACGAATTTTCAACGTAGCAAACCCCGCTTGGAGTGTTCCATGCATTTGGGTTAAAATGCTTCGTATTACGTAGGACAAAAAAAAAAAAAATAACCTGAAAAATTATCAAGAATTATTTCAACTATACTTTCACTGTTGTGTGAATAGGCTGCATTTTCCAACTCTTCCGTGACACAAGGATGGCTAAAAATATATGAACTCTTAGAAAACTGTTTTCAAAACACTGATGTAATTGCAGTGACAATTTTCACTTTGGAAGTGTACACATGTATCACTAGCACTTTTCGAGCTGAGAATGTTCAATAAGGTGCTTTCTTCTCTTTTAACGTAACCAAAGTAATTGGCCTGAAAAATATACCAAAAATATATTAATGATCTAATTGTATAAACTGTAGGTTAAAAAGTCCAAGGTCTTACATACTCACTGCAAGTTTTACCAAAAACTGATTACTAAAGAATTCTAACCTCCTGTGCTCTGAATTCTCTTTGAATTTAGATGAAGATCTTCATACTACTCGTATCTCGAGCACCAAAACTGAATCTGAAAAACATCTGTACTGAATACAAACTATGCATTTGACACAATGAATTGATATAGATTGAAAACACTCGCTAAAGAAATGGCATGTTTTTTAGATATCCAACTTCATTTTCTATACTCACTTCGTAACAACCATACGGAGTTGAAATTTCGAACTGCCTACCGAAGCTCTGAATTTAAGTCTTGGATGGAGATGCCTTCTATTCTACGTTTTATACATGGCATAAGAAAATGTGGCAAAAATTCTTAACAAACTCAGTACAAAACTTATTACCGTCCTATTTGTAGAGACATTTTTAACTAGCGGAAGACTCAAAGTGCTTCAGATGTACTTTCCTCTTGTTCATATAAACACGCAGCGGTGTGGCTTGTTGCTAGTAGTAGTGCTATGTTGTCTCGCACGCTGTTCCAGAGATAATCATCTGGAAAATGTTCTTTAATGAATATTTTATTCGTCTCTTACTAACAATCACACAATTCGCGACGCTCGGAACCATGCGTATGGGTTGCGATGGTTCTTGCAATCGCACCTGTTACGAATTGCTTAAAAATTACGGAAAATGTAGTTGTGAATTGTAATTGAATAATTCAATTTTTTTAATCTTGAAGTGTTTATTGTATTCTCATCATAGTATGAAAACAAAGCAGGGTCAAATAGATGAATTTACCAAAAATGTTCCTGGTTTTAAAAGTATCCGTTCGGGGATATTTTCGTCATTTCTCACACTTTGCATGAAACACAAAATAGCAGAAAACTATCAAATTAGGATCATTATTGACTAAATTGTTTTAGAATAAATGCAACACTACTATGTAATATTGCCAAATGCACATTGCACAATTTTTGTATTCATGAATTTTGCTTGGGTGAATTTGCTAAGCACACGCCCAAGCTTTGACTTTTAATGCTGACAAGTAATTTTTTTTAACTGTTATATGGTCCTTCACCACAAACATGACATAAGATACTATCAGTACAAAAAATTCCGAACAAGTACTTGTTGACATTGTCATGGTATTACGTATGTTGAATAAAATAGAGTTCAAATCAAAATCTCTCGAATTATTCACTGAAATGGAAGGGTATATTTCAATGTAGTGTGTCACATGGATACTATATTCATCACATATTAATACTATTAATCAGTACTATGCAATGATTATGTCATTCTGATTCTTAACGAAACAATTATTCAGTTTTCTACGTTTATTTATACTCACGAAATTGTTAGTGCAACATATGCTGTTTAATATGTAAATATCCTTAAAATTTCATATGAATGAAACAAGTCCAGAACTGCCGGAATGATATCAGAATATGAAGAGTGTCTTGTACTCTGTATCACTAGAAACCGGAAGTTAAGGCATTAATGTTTACTAAAATAGGAATGCCAAAAGGTGTTTATTCTGGTTAGAGCATGGGGTACAGAAAGACATTTAAACAATGAAACATCACCATTTAAAAGGAATGAGTGTAAAATATTAATAATTCAAATTATTCATACTTTTACTCTGATTTAAATTTATATTAGCACTTACGTGGACGGAAACTATCATTTATTTGTTATCTCGATTTCACATGATCACCCGGTACGATGAATACGAATCTCATTCACTCGCGACGCTGCCTCTACGAAATTCTATTGTGGAATCCAGTTTGAATCTTGAAATGGAATTTCAGGTTTCGTTCTTCATTTTCACACTTGTGTAATCTTCAGCACCGAAAGAGTACATCGTATATTATAAGCATAGACATAGCTCTGTTCTCAAAAGATATTCGAGACTATACTTATATTAAGAAGGGATTCTCGCCAGTGAACTGAACCAGACGGTTTCACTGTAAAAAAATAAAAAAAAACTTGTTATCTTCATTTCTCATTTAAGTTTTTAACTACCGGACCCTGGAGATCCCACTTCCATAGAAAGACAAAACATGACTGGGCCTCCATGTTTGCAGGTATGCTTCCAGCTTGTAGACTCATTCAGTTCCAGGTAAAAACAAGGAAAATAATGATGAAAAAGGTATAAAAGGTAAGAATTAGGTAAAATACAAAAACTATGCATCGTAAGGTAAAGTAGACAGAAAATGGCAAAATGAAAATCTATTAAAAGAACTCCAGAAGTACATTTAGTGATTCTTATTGTTAAATATCATCAAAACAAACATAAAACAAGTCACTCAACCCAACTTCCAGGCTCTACTTATCCCAATGATGGACGACCTTGTAACCTTCAGAATGTTGGATCACAGTCGCGAAATTGCCAGCCAGAGTGCGTTTCCCGCATGTATGTACTGGAATTGTTTCTCCAACTTAAAAATGTTGTAAAATGGGACCACCTAAAAAATAAAAATTAATCAACAGTAGTCAGAATAACAATTTGTTTCGATTATAAAATGAAAGAATATTAATTTTACCCCAATCTACAAATTTACGACCGTTATATTTTCAGCAGTTTACTTGTTTATTGACTCATTACTACTGAACTGAAATATTCCTTTCAAAAAGTGTTTTAAAATTACGGGAATTAATGATCGTGTACATTACATACACATTACATCGATTTTTTACAGTACTTTCTCTAAAACTACTGATAATTATTATCTACAACTAACTAACAATTATGAACAGGCTATTCAGCCAACACCTCGCAGGAACGCAGGAACCTAGTGGTTCCACTGATTAAGCATAAACACGAATGAATGTAAAGTCGGTCCGTCCGTCCGTCCGTCCGTCCGTCCGTCCGTCCGTCCGTCCGTCCGTCCTTCGGTCCGTCAGTGTACCCACCAATGCGTCCGTTCATTGTCCGTCCGTCGGTCCGTCCTTCGGTCCGTATCGGTCGACCCTGAAATATACCGTTCTACGAGGATTGGGTTGGTGTGTATGTCCATTTATGTTAGAAATTTACTAATTTGTTGGGGTATTAATTTAGAAATAACACCAAAGCCTTTCTGAATTAATATTCCACCGACTTCAGTCGGCTACTATTCATTTATTTAAATCAATTTTATATCTTTCTTTTCTAATAATTTTTAATAAAACTCCTTTCTTATTTAAATTTACACTTTTAACCTAATGAATGATGGTCACCGAAACTTTCATACTTAATTCTTTTTATAATCTCTCTCTCTTAATTTCACTTATTTACTAAGCCTTGAACTAATCTATACGGCAAAGTTTTAATTCTTAATTACTTAACATATCTATTGCTGAGAAAACACTGCTTTCTTGGCGATGAGAAGTTTCATTTGTCGATTAAGCGCCGTCAATTCCACTATTACTTAAAAATCCTACTAATTTCGTGTCAGCACAAGTTTTTCACCGTCTGTCGTCCTAATTCTATTTGTACCTTCGCGACAAAATTTCGCCGTGGGTCCGTCTATAATCGCGTTCATTTTTCTACTGTTAACTTCATACAATTCGTGTAAATCATTATATCGGATCACGGCATATTCTAAATTAAAATTTTTACAAAAAATTTCTTGTTCCAGTCACGGCCACACGTCCTACCTCCATCAGATCGAGACAAATTCTGACGCAAAATTTTCATCTATCTTACCCAGCTTGATTCTGCTCTTCACATGTTCTAATTGTTACTGCCCGAGTCCGATGCTAATTTGTCACCGGGAACGAAGCTATCGAAATTTTCTTATCTACACTAACAATGGAACTTTTATTAATGTAATTTATTATTTTTTCTAATAGTTTAAATATTTTCTCAAACTCTTCTTTCTTGCTGTTTAATGACGGCTTCTGCCCCCAATGTCTCATTTCTATTTATTTTTCTTCCTATTTTCCCTTTTCTGGTATTCTGTCAACATTTTTTTTTCCAAAATACCCAATAAGTATTTTAACCTACCTCAATATAAAATTTAGCAGAATGTCGAAGTGTACCTTAGATTCACAGTCAATTACTTCGCAAAATAAAACATCTCGCTTACTGCCTATACGCAAGGGACAATACAAGCTACACGATAAAAATATTTATGTTTTGGGATCTCTGCATTTTTCACCAACAAAATGAGTGCCTAGATATTAATGAATAACCCTCTTTCAACTGTGACTACACAGGCCCACGCTCAAAATATTTGTATCGCCAAAGAGCTAATCTCTCCACACATTCCAGAAAAAAAATTGATGCAGAACAAATTAAAACATGTTTGTATTTAATGCGTTCTCTCTAAATGTGAAGTACTTAATATGAATGTCTATAAGAGACCATTTGCGCTTCAGAGGCACGTCCGCCAATGACAATGGTCGGCAAACGAAACATTGAATAACTTCAGCGTCAAATGAGAGTGTAGGCTTCTTCACGCCGCGACCTTCCTCGCCATGCCAGTGGCATTTCGCTCCCGGAAGGCCGCAGCATGACGGCCGAAACGCTCAAGGCAAACTGTCCAGGGCGCGACGTCTCCCGAACCAACAAGCATCTATTTATTTATTTATTTATTTTATGTCAAAAAACAGTGAAAACTGTGTATGACGTGCTATGGGAAGAAGTGAATTCTGTGCACGTTTTCAAAATTCTCTGATCCCTACACTAAGTCATATACTACTTGAATTTTCAATTAATTAAAAAACGCTCCTATGTAATAAAATCTAATTTCAAGGGAAAAAAAGCAATAAATTTTGGGCTCTTATCCATTATGTCCCTCGTCAAGGAATAATACTTTCTGCCCCGAAAACATGGAAACAATAGTTTGAATAACTATACATCCCACTGAATTCTAGAAGTCGTACTCAGATAATGAAGTTAACATTTATGTACAGAAGCAAAACAAGGGGCCATCTGAGCTCTGAGCTCATTGGAGCAGGGAAACTGGACGAAAAGTCAGATCGAGATGGAGGTCATTGACTCAGAAGCTGCGATACAATACTTGCTACATATTGTTTAGAATTATACAATCCAAATGGTAAATACATTATTAATCTTATTACAAATTATTATTAATCTTAACTTTTGTGTCACTTTCCATTGTATCTGTGGAATAAAATTATCGAAATGTTTGAAAATAAATGTTTTGTCCATTTTATGAGTATAGAAAATAAACCGGACATTGCAGCGTGGCGTTACTGCCCAGTGTTTTACAGCACCCAACCAGGAACCCGTGATGTCTGGAACTCGCTTAACCTCCGTAGTTAACGGTGCGCAGTTTAGGAATTCGGCTTGTGACGCCGGTTCAATCATTCAAATCTATTATGCCCAACTTGTTGCCATCTGATTCAAACTTCTTCACATTTTCATCATTTTATTTAAATCGTGGGATCCTAATTTTTGTATTTCAATATGTGGTAACCTTTTACAAATTTTAACAAAAAAAATAAGATTAGTCCGATTTCTATGACGTAGAATGTTTCAAACTTCATACCAATCAGTAAGTAACCACCTAAATGCAATATAACAGCGTCATGAAAATGTATATAAAATGGTAACCATTCGTCGTATTTTAAGAATACAAGTTACGTAAATAAATATATGACTAGAGATAACTCGTTAATATTGGGAATAAATCTAAATTCTATGTTTACTCTGGCAATACCAATGTTTAAAAGATCCCATGTATTACCAATGAAGGGTTGGCCGCTTGATTTTTGATATTTTTTGATGATTTTGATAAATTAATACATTGAAATCAACATACTTATTAGATTTGTCGCTCAGTAAATGAAAGAAATATCGACTTTTACTCAATATTTGACAAATGATAAGACATGTTACATTTCCATTTTAAAAAATCTATTACATTAAAATATATTACATAAAACAAGAAAAATATCAATATCTAAAAAATTGAAAACTAAGAAAATTAAAGAACATCGCTGTTCATAAGAGCCGCCCCTTTTGGTAATGCTAGAGTTCATTATAATAAATAATTTTAATCTTTTAATAATAATTTACAGTTCTTCAATTTAGAAATTTTATTTATCAAATTCTTTGAATATACTTTAGCACCTCCCTGCAAACTGACTATGTTGGAGAATAGCCGTTTTTATTATTTAATTTGTTTTACTAATAATTTGACTCAAACTCCTTTTGATTGTTGCCCCCACGTAAGAAATAATTATTGCATGCAATTTTAAAGCTCATTCATGCCGAACATTATTTTATTCCGATTCAATTTTAATGAAGGGTTAAGAACATAAAATGACCGTGTAACAATTAAATCAGACAAGGTTTATCTCGAGAAATGTTGTACCAAGATGGTGTAGCTGTTGTAATTAATGCGCCGCATTTTAATCTTGAAAATGGGTTCTCTACCAGTACAAATATTTGATTCCATCGGCCTTTCGTTATCCAGATGCCCTAACTAAGCTATAGAATCGAACATTTCATTCGGAACAATTTAACGAACGTCTAGCGATCAGCATTCGTATAAACGACACAAGTGTTCTCGTAAGCGCATTATTGAAATCAAATGCTTGTGCGTGCAGTATTACTTCCATCAATATATTGTATTTTTTAATATTAAAGAAAACGAAACACGTAAAATATGTTATAGACTCAGTCCTATGCTACAGCTCTGCTGAACAGCAGCATACATGGGCGCTTGAACGGTTGCAGTGAATTTTGCTTCGAGTATTTACTTACACTCATATTTGCAAATAATATAATACGCATTACTTACAGTTTTTCTCCTACAAACACTTTTGAAGCTCTCTCAGGTGCAATAGGAATTAATCCACACCACCAAAACGAAACCCCAGTTTTTAACCGTCAGTTGTGAAAAAGTACTTCATGGGAAGATGGCCTCGTGTCCGTGCGTTCCACTGCGCTGAAATAAAGTGAGAAAATGTTGCTAGCATCTGCCACTGAGGACAGGAGCGCTGCCATCGCGATACTCCCGTAAGAAAACATAAGCTTCCAAATAACGATGGGTTATTTACGATATATATCTTGTTCCAATGACAGTAATTTCATCTAATTGACTACTTATTTATTGTTATTCGTAGTAAATAACTATTTTCATTTGAATCCATTTAATACAGCTACTCGATACTATTCTATCCGTTAGCGTTGCACTGTGGGAAATATAGGAGACGCTGAGAAAGAGCGCAAATTTCAAATCATAAGGGTTATAGTGTTAAACATTGTTCCTGGGGTGAAGATTTACAGTGGTGTGTGCATGCTTTAGGGCTTTACCAAACTAAGAAGCCAATCTGCAAACTATTGATAGAATTTTAACAACTGGTCAATAATTCATTGTTCTATTAATGATTCATGGTTCGAGCCTATGTACATTGGATTTTATGTTTTGTATGCCCAACAAAATGAAATATTAATAGGAAGTCATTTGTCAACTTCTTCCACACATTCTTAATCTTTATATGAATTCTGTGTAATTGTGAATTGAAAAGTGACCTATTATTTTAATACCTGATTTCTAATCATATCAAAACTCCTAAACGGATGATAATTTGGATGCAAATACTATAATATTGTTTTTAAGAATAAAAATATATGATATTTATAAGTGCTAGCCCCAGCCCGTCGTCCCTAAACCAACATTTTCTGTAATTTTGTTTTCAAACAATTACCACAGTTTTTTAGATCAAATCCAAAGGAGAATAATTTTCATTTGAATTACATTTTATATTTGCAATTAATAATAAGAAATATTACTTCAAAAACATTTACAAGTAGGGTGACAGAACAGATAGTGATCTTTCCCCTGAAATCGTTTCAGAAACTGCTCTGATTTTTCTTTTCAATTATGATTTATTTCTAACTATTAAAATTTCCTCGTTTTGTAAGAACATCTTACGTTTTGTATTTCATGATAATTAACGAAGATGTTATTTCAAAAGCGTTAATGGATAGGATGTATGAATAGATAGTTGCCCTATCCCTGATATCCTATCTGAATCTTCCTCTAATTTGTTATTTCAATTGTGATTAGTTTCCAAGTATTAGAACCTTCTAATTTTGTTGTAACTTATTACATTTTATATTTCAAAACAACATTTATACAATGTATGATTTCAAAGCATTTATGTATTTCTGAGCATACAGGAAACATAAAAAGTGAACACAAATAGGGTTGTCTGAACAGAAAGTGGTTCTCCTGAAATACTATCTGGTTCTTCCTTTGATTTGTTATTTCAATTGTGTTTTTTTTTTCAATTAATAGAACTTTCCAATTTTTTTTGGATAATGTTACGTGGATCATGTGTTTAAAAGTTACATTTACACAATATAAAATTTCAAAAACTTTTATGAATATCTGAACATTTAGGGTCTCAACGCACATGGGTATGTGTGACCACAAAGTGGTTCTTCTGAAAGTCATTTCTGGTTTTTCTCCTTATTTGTAACATCAGTTGTGATTTGTTTCCAACCTTAGAACTTTCCTATTATTTTTGGATCATTTTCCATTTTATTTTTCAAAGTAACATTTAAACAAAATAAAATTTCAATGAGAAAATATTTGAAATTCTTTGTGGTATTCAATTATGGTTTATTTTCAATTATTTGAACTTTATAGTTTTTCGAGAATATATGAATAAGATAACTACAGGAATATATAAAATAACTACTTTCTATGATATCTTGTTATGAAGAAATCGTTATTGAATACCTTTTATTGTTATTCTCTGTGTCTTTAATTGTGTGTTATCTTTAATAGAGTAAAGTGCGTGTGGAACCAAAAAATATCAGAATGAAATATATATGTCTTGCAATTAACGAAGTATATTTTATAAAGGTGTGAAGTATTAGAAAAAAAATAATGATTATATTTTCGTCTTTAAATTACTCTTTTGGGTACAAAATGATACTAATGTGTGAGTGGAAGCACATCTAACAAGAAGTTCTAAAACTTATAGCTTACAAAACTTGAATCACTTTTCGAACCAAGTTCCTTTGGATTTACTCTGGCGAAAATGCTGCTTTTTTTACAGAAAAGCTAGTTGTGAGAGTTGATACCACAAACGGGATATTTTTTATTTCTTCTGTATATAGTAAATTACTTTCTCTAATGTAGTGTGTAGTTAGAATCTGTTTTGTGGGTTCTCGACATCAAAAACGTGCTTTCCGACCCTCCGTCGGTCTGGGAACAACGTTAGCGCCTAAACCAGGGGTGTTCAACTTGCAAGGCCTCGAGAGCCACAACTTAAACCTTTAATATCGTGTTTCTTACTCTGGCGATCCTCACATAACTTCCCCATGATGTTGATCGCGGCACTTTGCCTGGTTTCTTGTAAAAAAGGGAAGGGGAACGGAACCAAACGTGATATCAAGCCGTACCGTGCATAACGCAATGAATCAAATTGGGATGATTTTTAATTTCTGAATTTACTAAAAATTTCCTTAATCAAACTTTCTCGTTTTACACTAAAGATGGGTTGGCCAGAGCGCGGCTTGGGTGCTAGGGGCGCAATGTTCTCGTCCGACATAGTTGCACGGGACTTTCACTTTTCACTAATAACTGGGGGGGGGCGGAGTTTGTTGACCTCAAATATCGCCAAAAATGGTCAATGAAATGCGATAAAAATGTATTGAAAATGTCTTAAAAACAAAGAGAAATGTCATTAAGATATGATTAAAACCAGTTCGGATGAATAACTCAAACTGTTGGATATGTTACTGATGTAACCGTTCGTTCAAGTGAACTCAGCTTGCAAACCTTTGGTTTGCACTGTTCTTTAACAGGAAATCTCTGTCTTAAGTTTCCCTAAATCGGTCGGACTGACAATGACACTGACAGACGTCACAGGAAACTTAGATTACGAATACAGCGGATGACATTACGATTTCTGAGCGGAGAAATCGAATAGGCAACTGCGGAATTCTGTAGAGAACATTTTTTTTATCTCGTAAATATTATTTTAAGCAAGTACCATTAAACTGCTATGATAATGGATGAAATCAGCGAAAAATTCATTAAAAATGACGAAAAATGTAAAATATGACTTGATAGATGAAATCGACGAAAATTGTCGAAAAGACATAAAAAAGTGTCATTTCCGTATGTCATAAAATAAAATTAATTTCTATACTAAACGGCATTGTTCTAAAGTAAAAAAAAAAACAACAATTCATTAAAATCCACACCCTTTGGCGGGCCACATAAATGACAGGAGGGTCCGCATGCACCCGCGAGCCGCCACCCCGTTCTAAACAGGATTTCCGCCAAATTTGATACTCCCCAATCGATCGATGGAGTGATATCGTGAAACCATGAATTAAAAACGGGCAGTTAATTTTTTTGCGAGGAAACTTTAAAAAATCGAATGTCATTTTCTAAATTTTCTCAAACCTCGTTCCAATGTTTTCGAATACATGAATCTACACTAATGAAAATGGCGTTTGTCGGATTTTCTTTCACATCCCTGAATATTAAAAAAAATTGAAGAGTGAAATATTTTTTGGATCCCTCTTACAACCACATAATTGAAGGTTTTAGAATGACATACTTCAAAATCAATTATTTAAAAATAGAAGGTATATATGCGTCAAAATATATTTTTTCGTGTAATTTTGAGTTAAATAGAATCAATTAAAAAGTACGTAAACAAGACGTACCCCACAAGAGCTTCAATTTAAAAAAAATGTTCCATCAAATAAAGCAAGTTTTACTTAATAATTTGGTATTTCATTTATTTCAAAAATTCTAAAAGTCCAAAAATGACTAAAGTAATGTTTTTGAATTTGTCCAGCTTCTATATTAGAGCTGCAGATTTTTTATAATGCAATTTTTTAAAATATAAGACCTTTAAATTATTTTGGGTTAATGTTTTTGAAGTTCGCTCTTCCGTAATTTTGAGTTTCACGATTACAAAGTTCTATTTTTTTCAACCTCTCCAACGCCTTTAACTCTGAAGTTGGACATTTCTTTCTTATTACATTATATATTCAAGATCGAATATTTTCCATATTCGATCTTAAATATCATGTTAAGAACAAAGTATTAATCGAACCCTGGAGCTAGACCATATACTACTAATTACTATAATTTTAAAAACCTCACTAATATTAATAATAATACGTAAATCTAGTGAGGGGAATATAATTCGCAATGCTCTGTGATTTACAAAAACAATTATTAGTCAAATATGCCAAATAGGACGGAATGGATAAATAATTCCAATGCTTCATATATTAAAGTACTCGAATAATTCTATTGTTTCGAAAATGTATATCTCGAACAATTTTACTTTATTTTTTATTTTCAGACATTGAACTATCTCATGTAAATATGGTTTCGTAAAATCCTTCTATCATGGTTATCCCTATCCCTTAGAATGTGTCTTTCTCCCTCCATACGTCACATACAGTTTTTGACTGGTTTTGACTAAATAAATAAATAAAATAAATATTCTGACCATGATTAATCTAAATGACAGATACTTATAATCATAATACTATTTTAATAATTTTAACGTAAATAAACCGTGATAACCAGAGATAGAGAAAACAATCTTGAGAAATCTAAAAATTTGAATAATTCCAATATTTCGAGAATCCGACGATTAGAACAATACTCTCTCGACAAATCCAAGTGTTTGGGTTAATTCTATTATGGAGAATTATCTCGAACTATTATAAGAATACACTACAATCCTAGTGTTTTGGATTATCCTAGCTGTCTCGAATATTCCTAGTATCACGAATAATTCTAGTCACGGATAATCTTTTCACATATGATAATCCTATTACCTATGTTAACACTACTGCTTCTGATAAACATTCTTTTTGGAGCATTCTGATATCATCTAATTTGAATGAAAGATGATAATTATAATTATACAGCGACATGTTAATACTTTTAATAAGCCTAATAATCCTAGCGCAGGCAACATAATTCTGGGCGCACTTCAATCCTGGGCCACGCGCGCTCGCGATCGACGCGACTGGAATAAAAGTGTCTCCCGCCGGACGCGTGCGCTATTTACACCTATCAGTGGTCCCCGCGGTCGTTAATCAGCATTCTATCCCGCCAGATCCAGCTGTCGCCGCGAATATATGGCGCCCCACGTGGAGCAGATAAGCTTATCGCACCGGCGGGCGCGGCGGATTGCCCGGCAGTCTGCGCCCCAAGTCTTTTCTTGCTTTCGACGCGGCGGTCTTTTTCCCCTGTCTAGTGGGGAGTGCCCCACGTTCACTGCTAGTGTGAAGTAAAACTACGCGTGAAGACGTTGGCTGGTTGATTGATTGATTGATTTTTTCGTGTTTCCGGGCGCGTCAACTGCTTTGGTCGTTATTCCCGTAATTGTAGTGCATGTTCCCCCGGGGAGATGGTGGTGATCTTCACCCGCTGGATGGCGAGATACGGCGCCGACCTACCGTCGGCTAGTGGGGTTTCCCGCTAACCAGGACTCTCCCACCAGCGGGGCACCGCCCCAGCCGGGACAAGCTCTAAGCTCCTGACCGGTCTCCCTGAATATGTGGTAATGTAGTGCATGTTAGTGTGTGTGTATTAGGGGAGAGGATAGGACAAGGAAGAGGAAGGAAAGATCGCGCGCGGTCCGTGGTCTGTTTGGTAGGATGCTGCTTCGGCATTCGCCTGGTGTTGATCGGACAAACCACGGAAAACTACCGATGAGGGCAGCCGGCCGCTAGAATTCTCCTCCAGACAGCGACTGAATTCGACCTAGCAGAAAAGCTAGTATCAAAAATCCTGCCGGCGTCAGAGGACCTCTCGGTCAGAGGCACTGAAGTGACATCAGTTGATGCACTGAGCTACCGCTCCCGGTACGTTGGCTGGTTGTGTATCATTAAAGTATTTACATTTTTGCCCATTTTTTAATGGAATTATTCTACTCTTGGTAACGTGCTGGCCTCGGAGAGGCGCGGGTTGGAGCTGTGTCCGAGTAAACCAAGCTGATGGCTCCGGATTCGTGTGACGCGAAGGGCTTCCATGTTTGTACTGTGCGGTTGTGGCACAATTGACTTTTCATACCACCATGAATATCACCTGCATAATCGTTGGTCATTACTCTCTTGGAGTAGTGAATGTTCTATTGCGGAGGTAGTGATTTCACCTCCGGTGGATTGTGAGTCCCGAGTTCGACCTTTACGTCGGCTTGCAGGGTATTTGCTCCCGTAGATATCTCCCCCAGCTGGGCATCGCCACAGCGGAACAACAAACTGAAGGCCTCCGACTGGTCTCCCGACATGTGTGGTAGTGTGGTGCATGTAAGTGTGTGTGTAAGTAGGAGAGACATGGAAGACGAAGGAAAGATCGCGCGCGATTCATGGACTATTTGTTAAGCTACTTCTTCAGCATTCGCCTGGTATTGATCGAAAAAAAAACAACATGGAAAACTGCTTATCTGAGCAGCCAGACTCTAAAAGTCTTTTACAGATAACGGCTGAAATCGATCTAGAGGTCTAGCTAGTTGGAAATCCACCGACGTCGGAACACGAATCTTGGGACCTTCCGATCAGAGTTGCTGCAGGGATTGCAACAACGTTGGCTCTGAGCTACGTGAACTGTAACGAATGTACTGAGCCGATCACATTATACACAGTATTAGTACGAATACTTAAATAGAAGGAATGCAAAGGCTAATGTGAGGCATGTAGTGTGCGAAATAGTCTTCTCATCCGAATTACCTCTCCTTACGACACAACTATAGACGTACCCCATGCAACACAATCTAGAGGGTGAGTGTTGTTTCTATGGCGTAAGGGAGCCGATCGACACACCGGGCTCGCTGAGCAGGAAAGTGTCTGGACGTATCGTGTTGGGACTTTGGTCATGCGACAGGCTACTTGTGAAGCTATTACGTTCAAATGACACCGACACCGAACTAGTGATTGCATTACATTCAAACCCGGGGCGGGAGGCCATCGGCAGTTCATGGTTGGGGGGCAGGGGGGCAGGGGGGCAGCCATCAAAAGTGTAGCATACGCACAAGGAAATGTATTTTTCTGTGTTCGTCTTTGGCAGTTCCGGAGTGTATGAAATGAATGCGTCAGGTAAAAAGGTGACGGAGGTGATCACAAAGCAAAAGAATCATCGTAGAAGGACGCGAGGGGGACAGAGGAAGAAGCAGAGAGCGGGTCGGAACGCGTGCCGGATGGGAAGCAGAGGTGGAACGTCCTGGAAGTTAGCAGGACCATTTCACCCAATCACAAAACTGTATAGCTCATAATTTGCCGCTTTTTTGCCGTTCTTAAGATGTGAAAACAAAAAATTTGCCGCGGATCATTTTCTCAAAAAAATCGATGGTCCTCCTAACTTCCATTGGAAGTTAGCAGGACCACACATCTAAATCCACTAATAATGTAAGAACACACACCAGACAGTACTCCAAATTTGCCGCTTTTTATTTACAAACGATTAGTGAATAAATCATACTGATATCTCCATTTTTTTCAAAAGATATTTACAAAAAAACAAAAATACGTTCCTATGGCGAGCGCCCTCAAGAAGGAAATGACACGTTTCGTCCAAGACCAATAGCCTTACGATTGATACTCTACGCCAAAATTTGCCTATAACCGTTGCAAACTGTAATCTGTAATTAAAAAAAATTGCCGCGAACCGGTTAGTTTACAATACCCAGGTTCGAACCCCAGAATTTAAACTCTTGGAAGCCCCCTCCGCCAGGAAAAGGCACGATACCTCCTGAACTGTTAGCCTTAACAATTCATACTCTATGCCAAAATTTACTCCTAAACTTTGCTAAGTGTAATCTGCAATAAAAAAATTTGCCGCGGACCGGTTAGTTTACAATATCAGGGTTCCAACCCCAGAATTTAAACTCTTGGAAGCTCCCACCGCGAGGAAAAGGCGCGATACCTCCTGAACTGTTAGCATTCATACTCTATGCCAAAATTTGCTCCTAAACGCTGCTAATTGTAGTCTGTAATAAAAAAATTTGCCGTGACCGGTTAGTTCACAATACCAGGGTTCCAACCCCAGAATTTAAACTCTTGGAAGCCCCTCCGCGAGGAAAAGGCACGATACCTCCCAAACTAAAAGCCATAACAATTCATACTCGATGCCAAAATTTGCTCCTAAACGTTGTTAATTGTAATCTGGAATAAAAAAAATTGCCGCAGACCGGTTAGATTAAAACAGCCAGGTTCGAATCCCCGAAATTAAAGTCCTGGAAGCTCCCTGCGCAAGGGAAAGAAACGTTTCTTCCTGAACCAATAGCCGTAACAATTCATACTCTATGCAAAAATTTGCCCTTACCTGTTGGAAACAGTTATCTGTAATTAATTAATTTGCCGCGGACCGGTTAGTTCAAAATACTCAGTTTCGAACCCCAGAAATTTAAGTCTTGGAAGATCCCTGCGCAAAGAAAAGACACGTTTCCTCCTGAAACGTAAAAAATTCATTCATATATATACTGACACACCAGATTGTAACTATTTTTCAATTCAGCTAATTTCATTAAAATAACACTTTTTTAGCAAAAAGATATTCGTTGCCATGGTACCTGAGTGCAATATATAAACTATGCCCATTAGTTTAAAAGCGGACGATAAGTAGCATCTGTGGTTTCGCTTACGAAGAAAGATAAACAAACGTACGAGAATTAAAAGGTAAACAAACATATTTCCAGATCTTCATAAAATTTTTTGCGATGTATTCTGTCCATTCTGGATTCTTTAGGACAGTTCTCCAACTTTCTGTTTTTTTACCCTGACTTGTACGGATGTACCATTTTTCAGTGAGCAAATTTTTTAAAATCTCTTCTGGTATTGTTAGTGTAAAATATTCTTCATTGCTACTTGTATTACAAGAGCTCTCTGAACTTTCTGCAGATTCTTCGTGAGACGGTGATGGACCAATCAATTGGGTTTTATATCGAACCGTCTTATTCGTCATGTACGAATGCAATGTCGTTGGCTTAATTTTCCCCCCAATGCTATTTGAAATCCGTTCCCATACACAACTAGTAGCTGTTACAATTTTTCCTTTTTATATAATCTATATTTAATACTTATAAATAGGGAACGGATTTTCATGTAAATACATATTTTTGCAGGGACAAGATACCAACATTCACTAATATTTTTTAGACTTAACACGACATTCTGAACGAATTGGAACCATTTTTATTTTACATATTTTTACATATTTTGGTATAATTACATATTTTACATATGTTATCTATTGCTACATAGTTTGTTACATTTTAATACATTTATAGGTCGAAAATGAACATTTCACATGCTATGTTCGAAATATATGTTACTTGAAAACTAACTTTGCTACTGAAATACTTAAGAAAACACGCAATGCGCTTGTATTAATGCCGGATCATCGCTATTAATTGTCAAACTTACCTCCCCCCTCTGCTTCTTGCAAGCCGCGTAGTCGGGATCAAGGATGAGTGGATGTATGTGAAACAGAAGGAACTTCAGCCACGTGCTTACTCGTATTTCATAGACCCCATGCGTAACGATAAAATATCCAGATCATTGGGCAGTGTGAATAAAAACGAAGTATTTACTACTAGTTAAAGTAACTAGTAAAAGCATTTACTTCTAGTCAAAGTATCTAGTAAAAGCATTTGCTTAATTTGGTGTGAATAAGCTTATACTTTTACTAGGTAGGCAATGCTGGGAAAATAAGTTACTACTTGTTAGGGAATGCTGGGTAACAAGACGAGCGCCCTCTATGTACTGATCTCGTACGCTGCGTATTGTGAGGTTAGATTTGTATTGTGGTGTTGAGTTGTGTGATTTACGCGTGCTACTGTTTCTTGGTTAAAAATGAGTTCGTCGGACGAAGCCGTGGAAAATGAGAATGTTTCTCAAATACGTTTTGTGAATTTGTTAGAGAAGTACAGTATAGTATGTAATAAATCACAGCTCCCAAGTGTGAAGACCGCAAAGGACACTGTATATGCAGCTATTGTGCACGAATATCAAAACATAAGTGGAAAACCGGTTACTGTGAAACAAATAAAAAAGAAAATAAATAACATGAAGACTGAGGTAAAAAAGAAAACTGACATGAAGGCGACTGGGAATAAAAAAATTAATTTAAGGACGTGGGAAAATAAATTGTATCGATTAATTGCTGGGGAACAGAATCCCGTTTTTGATAAAGTACCAGGTATGTTAAAACTATTTGAACGAGAGTCATTTACAATATTTATTTAAACTTAATTTTGCATTCACTACATTCATGAATGTAATTATTTATAGGATGCATCTCCGTAGGACTGGCAGATGCTGCTTCTGAAATTTCACCCGAGCAGCCGAACATAAGTAATTCGATCCCTGGGCGATCTTCTACACCGCCACCCCTGCCACAAAAGAAACAGAGGTTACTTCAAGAAACTGATGAAACAGTTAATTTAAGCAATAGTAATTTACAGAGACTTGTTCTTTTGGAACAGTTAAAATTAACTCGAATGCAAATTCAGAGAGAAGAACGTGCATCAAATTTTGACATATTCATGGAATAAAAACTATCGATTTTGATTGAAGATGACTTGTTTTATTTCTTCTCTCCTCCTTTGTCCGCGATGTCGTATCAAATGTTCATCTGGGTCATCTGAATTTTCAGAGTTATCATCATCATCATTATCATCTGTAACTTCATTCTCTGGTAGATGTTCCGGATCCTTGAGATACTTGGCAACATTGTGGAGTACAATGCAACTTACTATTACTGATGGCACCATCGATAATTTTACACGAATTGCGCTTTGCAATATGGGAAATCTTCTTTTCAGTTGTCCAAAGCATCTTTCTATAATCACTCTTTCCTTTTTAAAAAGAGAATTATAAGCACGTTCTTGTGGCGTTCGTGGATCTCTGAATGGTGTTAATAGCCAAGACGTAATGCCATATCCGCTGTCTCCTAGCAGCACAGCATCACTTCGTTGGCGATTCATTACGTCGTACAGCTTGCTTCGTTTCAGAATTCTGTTATCATGAACAGAACCTGGCCACTGGGCATCTACACTGGTAAACTCTTCCTTAGAATTACTAGTGACCTGAACATTAATGGACATAAATCCTTTGCGGTTGAGGTATTCATCTCCATGTGTAGACGGTTTCATAATTCGTACGTGAGTACAGTCTATGGCGCCAATTGCGCTGGGGAAATTGAAACGTTGAGCCCATTCTGCCTGCGCAAAATTAACATCACTGCCGTTTGGAAATTTTATTCAAATATAGGACTTGTCTATTATTCTTTGGTTAACATTTTGAATAGTCTTTGATACTGTGGAACGATGAACATCAATGTATTTTCCTATTCCAATTTGAAAACCTGGATCGCTTACAAAACGCAGAAAAATTTCCAATTTTTGCAGGTTCGTCAGAGCACCTCCTCTTGTCTCCGTAGATTCGCCAAGGAAGTGATTTGCTAGCCACTCCACATTGTCCGTATCAAATCTAAATAATTCCCAGTAATCAATTTCAGATGTAATAACGCGAGGGCGATAGTTTTTCGGTGCTCGTAAATTCAAGAACGCCGCCATAATTATTATCACATGATTATATCCTCATACGTACATTCAAGCATGAATATACGTGTTGTGGTGTTTCAAACACATCCACACTCGCGTAACTCACAGAAGAAATTTACTTAAGTGCGATCATCACCGTGCTTAAGAATTTCGCAGTATTTACTAGTGAAATGAAGCAAAAGCGGAGTTTTATTCACACCATTTTAAATAAACGCTGGAAAATACTAGTTCTTACTACAAGTTTAAGAATTTACTATAAATAAGTACTATTTACTACAAGTAAAAGCTAATACTTAAACTTTATTCGACGAAGCGTAAGTATTTACTGTAAAATCTCCTAGTATAAGCATTTACTTCCTTTTATTCACACTACCCATTGCCTTTTCCCGTTTCTGGAGTTGGTGTGTGTGTGAGTGGGGGGGGGGCGTATGCTCCCTTTACCCCCCTCTTTCTACGAAAGTATATATTTCGGATGAAACTAGCGAATAATTGCTTCTGTAGATGTAAAACTTTCTTTCAGCCTCCCTGAATCCATATTAATATTTGATCGGCAACGTACTGTGCTCAGAAAACGCTTGAAGAATGGAATTTTAAACATTATAACACATTTTTATTTCACATATTTCCTAATTTTCTAACATATTTTTGAAAAAATAACTACATATGTATGTACATATTTTGCTTTTTTTATTACAATAAATTCCGTTCCCTACTTATAAACTATTAGTTCATAATCTAAATTGTGAAGGTTTCCCCTGTTTCTTATACATTGTTCTTCTAAAATACCTTAATTACATCAAATGTTTCCCCACAAGGTACACGTCCACTCACAGCCATGCGGGAACAGCTCGTGCTATTCAGCAGTTCCAGTTGTCGTAACAATTTCAGTAAATTGAACCGTTATTGTTTGAAATATTGCAAGTGAGGATTAGACAAAATACCTGGGAAAGCTGGACATTGTTTCTCTCGAGCGGCCGGGGAAAATCCGCAGGCCCAAGGAATCCCAACTCATCGGGACCCAAAACAGGAAGTATGCCAATGCTCTCTAAAACCTAAGGTTTGGAAATGCCTTTCTTTTTATACATCTTTGTTAATAATACAAACAAAGTGTATGTACCTTTTCGTCTAAATAAACAGTTAATGACTCATTTGCTACTGACATGTAAATAACAATAAAACAAGCACTGCGAGGTGTTATTTGAACTACCATACTTGTAACATTTATAACAATATTTGTAGTTTTTCTCCCATATTTTCCTTGGAAACACCACGTGAAAAAAATTACTAAACTCATGAGAAAGTTCTGACCGTTCACAAGGAATAAGAATTATTTTAGTTGGTATTTAGACCTCAAAATAATCGGAAACCACCAGAATCTCTTGCTTTAACCCTTCAACATGGGGTGCCGTCCACTTACGTATCGGGGCTTTTAACTTCTACCTGCGGGATGCCATCTGAAGACGTCATGACGCAGCTTTTCCGCGTGCGAGATGTCCTGACACGGCGTGGCCGTTTCTCTCCTCGGCGAGGGGGCCGAGCGGATGCAACCGCATTCGTAAAGGTATTTGGCGAAGGTAGTTTCTCTTCGTGTAACGGGCCCGCCGGGGCAGCTACTCGACCTAGCTAGAATATGCCTAGTGTCGAAAATCCGCCACCCTCGGGACTCGAACCCTAGGACCTCCCGATAAGAAACTCTGCCGTGTAAATAGTTCTTTCCTCTGAGACATCTCAACGGAAAAAATCACAATGAATTTCCCCCAAATACCTGTACGATTCTACTGAAATACCGGTATATTCGTATGAAACTACCGGTATTTTGATGAGAGAATACCGGTATATTACCTTTAAATAAAGGTATTTTTCCGGTATAGACGTCGGATGAAGGTAAAATACCTCTAAAAATACCGGTATTTGAAGTCTTATACCGGTATTTTTAAAGGTATTTTGAATAAAGGTATAATAGAGGTAAAGGTATTTCTATACCGGTATAAATACTTTTACCGCTATTATTTCGGTATTCGGTCCAACAAATTATTAATAGACACAATTATATAAATTGTTTAAGAACATTTCTTCTTAAATTTCAAATATATATTAAAATATTTGCATTATTAACGAATAATAATAAATAAGTGTAAAAACATAAAACTACTAATCTATACAGAATGATACGAAAAATTCTGAAAATTCTGTAATTCCAAGAAACTCATTATAAACATTTCTCGGACACGCCACCCACGTCTGACAAAGCGCCGTGTGAGAGCGAGGCGCGCTGCCGCTTCGAAATCGAGCTGAGATCAGCGTCATATCCGTTGCCGGCGACAGGTCGATCCACGCGGCACGTCCGGCGTATCGTATTCCTTTCAATGTACGCAACGACTGATAAGTGGATGTTAATCGACTCCTCTGCGGTGAAGGAGCACGCTGTCTCCTGTTCTACCGCAGTGACCTGACCCAAGAGCTTGTGAAGAAAATTATTATTTATATCATGAATAACCAATTTTCACAATAATGCTTTAATTTTTCGTTTAATGCTAGATATTAATTTTGACCTTGACGCGTCTGTACGTTGCCTCCATTTTACAACAGTTTCATTAGGCAACAATCGGAACAAAACATTTATTAACAATTTTACCAATCTACCCCAAAATGAGGAAATTATTAACTTCCCTTGTTTACTTGAAATTAAAATCCAATCGCCGATTTTTCAGATGCACAAATTTCTCTATCACTAATTCATTGAAGTTGCTGGTTTCTCGAAGTTGCTATTCTATTGATAGCATTGTTATGTTGTCATTGTATTTATAAGACGTGTTTTTATCCGCTTCATTGTTGAAACCGAGTGTTGGGCTTCTGAAGTGAGAAGAATCAAAGAAGTTTACAGACTTCTGCAAAAATTTCTTTTATTTCATTTTGTAGCATTACTTGAAATAATGGTATCGCTCCTTTTGCATTTCTAAATTCGCTTCTTTTGTACATAACTTGCAACTCGTAACTCCAACTGATAACTTATTGCGGAAAATAATATTTTGTGCTAATTATTTGGTATATATGAGGTGTGGTACATATTGAAGACGATGAAAAGAAAAATAATAGTAATACATTTTAAGGAAAAGTGTGTTTTATAAACGATATATATATATATATATATATATATATATATATATATATATGTATACTTGTATATATAACACGATTGATTTCTAAAAATGTAGACTTCGGAACTCGCCCCAAACTAATTAAAAATTCAATGAAAATAATTACATGTTTATAACAAAATAATAATTATAAATCACACTTAATAAATTAACAATGGTAGCACTGGCACTAAGAGAAAATCAATATAGTAAAATTATAGAAAATTATAGAATTTTCTAGTTCTTACTAATAATTATGTTAAAATCTTTAAAATTATACAATGAAAGAGACAATTATTTAATTTTGAGTTTACTAATGTTGGTCGAACTAAAACTCGAAATTGCCAAGTGTTGCCCTTCCCTCTTTTTTTTTTGTTTTCCTACTTCGTTCCCCAGGTAATGGATGTCCTCTCTGCCGCGTTCGACCAGAAATCAACACTCCCTCTCACCCTCTCAATCTCTATCTCTCATTACCTCTCTTTCTCTCTCTTTCTCTCTCTCTCTCTCCCTCTCCCATAGAGTATAAATTGTTACGGCTATTGGTTCAGGAGGAACGTACCTTTTCCTTGAGCAGGGAGATTCTAAGAGTTTGGGGTTCGAACCTAAGTATTTTAAACTAATCGGTCAGTGGCAAATTTTTTTTTATTACAGATTACATTTTCCAGCGGTTGATGTCAAATTTTGGCAGAAAGTATAAATTGTTGCGGCTGTTGGTTAAGAAGGAAACGACTTTTCCTTCGCAGGGAGCTTCCAAGACTTACATTTCTGGGTTTCGAAACTGGCAATTTTAAACTAACCAGTCTACGGCAATTTGTTTTTACAGATTACAATGTCCAACGAGTAAGGGCAAATGTAGGCATAAAGTATGAATTGCTACGGCTATTGCTTCAGGAGGTAACGTTTCTTTTCATTGCGCAGGGAGCTTCCAAGACTTCAATTTCTGGAGGTCGAACCCAGGTATTTTATGCTATCGGTCCGCGGCAAATTATTTTATTACTGATTACAGTTTGCTACGGTTAAGGGCAAATTTTGGCATAGATTATGCATTGTAGTGGCTATTGGTTCAGGAGGAAAAGTTTCCTTGCCCAGCGCAGGGAGCTTCGAGGACTTTAATTTCGGGGGTTCGAACCTGGCTATTTTCAACTAACCGGTCCGCGGCAAATTTTCTTATTGCATATTACAATTAGCAACGTGTAAGAACAAATTTTGGCATAGAGTATGAATTGTTAAGGCTAACAGTTCAGGAGGTATCGTGCCTTTTCCTCGCGGAGGGGGCTTCCAAGAGTTTAAATTCTGGGGTTGGAAACCTGGTATTGTAAACTAACCGGTCCGCGGCAAATTTTTTTATTGCAGATTACACTTAGCAACGTTTAGGAGCAAATTTTGGCATAGTGTATGAATTGTTATGGCTAACAGTTCAGTACGTATCGTGCCTATTCCTCGCGGAGGGGGCTTCCAAGAGTTTAAATTCTGGTGTTCGAACCTGGGTATTTTAATCTAACCGGTCCGCGGCAAATTTTTTTATTGCAGATTACACTTAGCAACATTTAGGAGCAAATTTTGGCATAGTGTATGAATTGTTAAGGCTAACAGTTCAGGAGGTATCGTGCCTTTTTCTCGCGGAGGGGGCTTCCAAGAGTTTAAATTCTGGTGTTCGAACCTGGGTATTTTAATCTAACCGGTCCGCGGCAAATTTTTTTATTGCAGATTACAATTAGCAACGTTTAGAAGCAAATTTTGGCATAGAGTATGAATTGTTACGGCTATTAGTTTGGGAGGTATCTTGCCTTTTCTTCGCGGAGGGAGCTTCCAAGAGTTTAAATTCTGGGGTTCGAACCTGGGTATTGTAAGCTAACCGGTCAGCGGCAATTTTTTTATTATAGATTACAGTTTGCAACGGTAATAGGGAAATTTTGGCGTAGAGTATGAATCGTTAAGGCTATTGGTCTTGGACGAAACATGTATTTTCCTTCTTGAGGGCGCTCGCCATAGGAACGTATTTTTGTTTTTTTGTAAATATCTTTTGAAAAAATGGAGATATCAGTATGATTTCTTCACTTATCGTTTATAAATAAAAAGCGGCAAATTTGGAGTACTGTTTGGTGTGTATGCTTACATTATTAGCGGATTTAGATGTGTGGTCCTGCTAACTTCCAATGAAAGTTAGCAGGACCATGGATTTTTTTTAGGAAATGACCCGCGGCAAATTTTTTTTTCACATCTTAAGAACGGCAAAAAAGCGGCAAATTATGATCTATACAGTTTTGTGATTGGGTGAAATTGTCCTGCTAACTTCCAGGACGTTAATATGAGAGTTTCCGCGCAGTTGTATGCTACGTAAGTTAGAATTTGTACATTATATCATATTGCTTCGATATTTTCTTATACGTATACAAATTAATCTTTTAAAACTTCTTTAAAACCTATTTGAATACATGAAATAAAAATTCCTATCCTTCAGGGAATATGAGATTGAAATGCAACAATAGCATTCCTCGTCACGACTCGCAAATTTCTGTGAAGTACATGTCATTGTTTTGGCATGATTTAGTCATATGAAAAATACTTGTTTTTGCTACTATTTGCTTGAAAATGTTTACTATTCGCACCAAAGTTTTTACAATTGGTAATGAGTTTTACAAAAAATTATGAGTGAGATGTTTTCATTCGGAGATAAATTGTTGTATAAATAGTATTACATAATCATTAGTAAAGGTGCGAAAATACGTGCTGTTTTAGCACCACTAGTTTCTGGATGAATTTCAATCGATCCATTGATTTATTCATTTTTCCGGGCGCGTCAACTGCTCCGGTCATTAGTCCCGTTAGTGTAGTGCATGTTTTTTTCTCGGTCTATTTGCTGGGATCTTCCGCCGCTGGATGGCGAGATCCGGTGCCGACCTACCGTCGGCTAGTGGGGTTTCCCCCTAACCAGGACGCTCCCACCAGCGGGGCACCGCCCCAGCCAGGACAATCCGACCGGTCTCCCGGGATATGTGGTAGTATAGTGCATGTTAGTGTAAGTGTGTGTGTGTAAGGGGAGAGGATAGGACAATGGGACAATAGGACATGGGAAGGACAGATCGCGCGCGGTCCGTGGCCCGTTTGATAGAGTACTGCTCCGGCATTCGCCTGGTGTTGATCGGAGAAACCACGGAAAACTACCGATCAGAGCAGCCGGCCGCTAGAATTCTCCTCCAGACGGCGACAGAATTCCACCTAGCTGAAAAGCTAGTGTCGAAAATCCTGCCGCCGTCAGGACTCGAACCTAGGACCTCCCGGTCAGAGGCGCTGCAGTGACATCAGTTGATGCAATGAGCTACCGTTCTCGGTAATTTCAATCGAGATTGCTCAAACTTATTAAATACAATTTTTATGCACACGCGATGAGCTTCTATCCACACAGTTTGATTAAAGGAGCTCAATTCTCCTAAATTTCTGAAGCTGATTCGTTCCGCCATAATATTTCAAAAACTCTCCATTCTAGAATGTTCATGCAATTAAAAAGAGCTGTTCTAAGTTATTTTTTCTACTTACGCATGCTCTGTAGGAGGTACGTAGTAACCTGAATCGAATGTCCGTTATGTGAGTGTCATCTTATAATGCGGACCAGACCCACAGTCCGAAATTATCTTGGACCTACATTTATTTCACTGCTCGCGAAATAATTTCAACAGTAATGGTACCAAACTCTTGGAAAATAATTGTTTTGACTATTTATTAATCAGTTTCTGTTGTACTATTTGGTTCCTTTCATCCAAAAGAGATGTTTACACATGATTTTAAGTTTTGCCATTCCCATTATAAAGTATTTATTTCGGGAAGTGAGAAAACTTCTAAGAACCAAATAACTACACTATCTACAAGTCATTGCTATGCAAATGTGTGATTTTAACAAACAGCATTCGAAAAGTTTTTATTGGTCGTCATATCTCCTTTAGTGATACATCGAAGTGCTTCCTGACTCCTCCTTACCGCGTCTTTTATTGTAATCAATAAACACCCGTCTTACATTTTCTTTAGAACAAACTCCCCCAGAGGTGAGGGAGAGAGGAAAATTCATTAGTCAATGTGCTTGTTACCAAAATGAAACCGCAGAAATACGATATCAGCAGTTTCAAACAACTAAGGAAACATGTTATTTTCATCAACATTCGTGATCGTAGGGATGCTGCTTTTATAAACTCAGAATATGTTCCGATTGTCATTGGGCTTTCAGTGCCTCTCTAACCCGTCGTGAATAGATTTTCGCGGGAGATAACGATGTTTCTCCTCGCGCTGAATGATCAGATCCAGCGCCGATCTTCACGCTACTGGTGTTCTTTCTACTGGTATCTCTCCACTCAGCGGAGCAGCGCCCCAGCCGGGACAAGCTCTAAGCTCCTTTTTGGTCTGGCGACATGTGTGGTAGTGTAAATATGGTTATATATAACCATATAAAATAAATGATGTAAAAATTCTGAACATTTAGAGTGTCCGTGGGGTGGAGAAAATCAGTGGAATGAATGGAATCAAATATAAAAAACCTCAACATTTTGGATGAAACAGACACGGCTGTCACATTTTTGATGTTTTGCTCAAATTTAAAATGTTTGTAGTTTGTCACTAACTTCTTGTAGGTAGCAAAACCGGTATTGTACTCAGTGTTTCGTTTTAAATTTCTAGTAAAAAAATGCTAGGCTGGAAGGCAAGTTCGCCGGCCACTGCACCACCGTCACCGACAATAGCCGCCAATAACGAAGCCCCGTCACTCACTTTGAAGACGGGAGTATCGACTGCCGCATCGAGGGAAGTGACGGTGACTGTTGTGACTGCTGGCTGTCGGGGATGCAGGAGTGTCAAACTGTCAAGACCCAGGTGCCTAGCCAGTGCGAAAAGTGGTGACCAATGTATTGTAGTAAATATTGCAAATAATTATTAAGAAGGGGGATAAATTAATTAGACGTAAACTGTAATAAGGATAGAAAACAGGGTGAAATCTATAAAAATTTGAAGTGGTAAAAATGTTAATTGGAGGAAATAATGGGTATTAATGTAATCGAAAATCAAAACTCTCATTCTTTTACCTAAAGTAAGGGTCGAAGTCGTTCACTGTTCACTGTTCAAGTTCACGTTGAGTTCTCCGAGAAAAAATGCCCCAACCAAGATAGCATAATATTTATTCTTAAATTATATTCACATAGCTAACTTACGGCCTAGCTTACAAACTAGAAACTTACAAACTGTTCTAAATCTACTTTATCTTATATCCTGACTTAATCTAACACCCAACATTATTTACATTATTTATGGTAAGCAATACATACACATACACGAACAAAAACATACACTTATAAACTTTATACATGAACTTGTATAAAACTATTTACACTATACATACATCGACCACATCATTTTAACAGCAGTTGCAACTTTAACACCGTACACTATTTACATTATTTACTCTGAGCAATGTATACAAATACAGTTATAAACACAACCCATGAAATCATTTACCTACTACTTACTCTGTACATGGTTCTTGTTGGAATGAACGTGATAACAGAAAACGGTGAAAAATTACAGTGAAATGATTCCAGACGATGTGAATGGAGTGTTCAGTTACATAATAAACGTTTCAATTCCTTTAGCAGACTAAATTCTTTTTGGGGCGGTTTCTACCTCTCTTTAGGTAGCATATAAGCATATGTTGGCTACATACCAGTATTTTTACTCAGTTTTTCATGTTAAAATTTCGAGTACAAAAACCTTTCAAATACTAGCTGAAGCATTCACTGTGTTTATTTTAAACACACTGAACTGAAACACACTGTGTGATTATTTTAAACTTTCCAGCAAAAACGTGCTTGGCTGGAAGGCAAGTGCCCCCGCCAGCGCACCGCCACCGCCGACAATAGCCGCCAACGACCAAGCCCGACTGTCACCTGCGAGAAGGAGGCGTTGACATCTGCATCAAGCAAAGTGACGGTAACTCAAAACCCTGGTGCGTTAAGCTACCGACGCTCAAACTGAATATTTTTTGGAGCCGGTTTGTACTAACGAGGTACTGTTGAGGAATGTTATTTGTTAGCCGGTACTTTTACTCAATTTAAAAATATTTTTTTGAGCATAGATCTAGTACCAATATTGAGGCATTAAACTAGTAGTTATTAAATCATTGGGCATTGACCTAGACGTTATCCAATGTGCTAACTTCTACCTTGTTGTAAGCAATATAGCTAGTCTCTATCTGGAGAACGTAAATCATTACACCTAAGAAGAATATTGATGAATCTCTCCACGACGTTCATCAGGATTCAACTTCTTATCAATAAAATAATTGTAGCGTTTTTTTTATAAATAGTCCGAATATTTTTACAAATCACTGGGAGAGGTGGCTCAGGGCCTCAATTGAATATGTTTATTTCAGAAACCCGTCAAACGCCAAATTTCTCACGCCGAGAAAATTGATAAAAAGTGCCCCAATTTTTCAGATTTCAAAATATTTTTTAATATTAAAGCAGTTGATAAATGAATATTTTTCAGGTAAATATGGAATAAGCTGGAATATGGTGTCTACCCTTGTGGAACAATATTCCACCATTAAAGCGCATTTTAAATTTTGGCGTTTGATGGGTTTCTGAAATAAACGATTCAATTGATGTCACTGCAGTGCCCCTGACCGAGAGGTTCTAGGTTTCAGTCCCGGCAGTAGTACGATTTTCGACACTAACTAGACAGCTGGGTCGAGTTCTGTCGCTGTCAGCTAGATAATTCTAGTGGGCGATTTTTTAAATCGGTAATTTCTGTGGTTTCTCCGAACAATACCCAGCGGGTGCTGAAGCAGTACCCTAACAAACGGGCTGTGGACCGCGCACGAACTTCCGTTCCATTTACTTATACTAACCTCACCTCTTAAACGCACTTATACGTACTACACTACCACACATGTCAGGCGACAGGTTTGGAAGCTTAAAGCTTTTCTCGGCTGGGGCGGTGCTCCGATGGTGAGAAATACCCAGTTAGGGAAAACTCCACTAACCAACAGTAGGTCGGCGCCGTATATCACCATCCAGTGGGGAAATATCATGGCCACCTACCGAGAGAAAAAGAACATGCACTACACTTACGGGAATAGTTACCTTGGCTGTTGACCCTCTCGGAATCACCACTCAATCAATTTTACATATATACGAGTTAACTCATATAAATCAATGACTCAAAATTATATTTTTTATTACACAATGTAACATAATAAGCTTTCCAGTAAAAACCTGCTAGGCTGGAAGGCAAGTACACCCGCCACTGCACCACCACCGCCGACAATAGCGGCCAACAACCAAGCCCGTCTGTCACCTGCGAGATGGAGGCGACGACTGCCGCATCACGCGAGGGGCGGCGGCGGCGGCGGCGGCGGCGGCGGCGGCGGCGGCGGTGGCGGCGGCGGGGCGGGCGCGGCGGGGGCGATGAGCCGGCGCGGCACCCGAGCGCCAGGCGAACGGGCGACGCGGTGACGACGGCGGCGGTGACGGCGGCGGCGGCGGCGGCGCGCGTTCCGCATTCCTCGGCCGGCGGCATTGTCCGCGGCGCCATCTGCGCGCGCCGACGCCGCCGTATTGACACGGCCGTAAATTAACGCAGCAGCGGCACACGGCGGCGCTCGCGAAAGGGGGAGGGGCCGAGAACTCCACGGCGCTGCTTCGCGCGAGAGAATCCCACCTGAAGGCGAAGAAAAGTCTGTAATGGGCCCAAAACTACGGATTGGACTAATTGGACTCTGTCTGCAGCATGTGCGGCGGCACACGATGGTGTTCCCGAAAGGGGGAGGTCCCTAAAACCTCACGGCGTTATTTCTTTCGTGTTGTATCCTACGACCTATTGAGGTGTACCCTGGGCCTAACCCTGCGAATTGGACCATTTTCACTCCGTCGGCAGCAATTAATTTTGAATATGCGGAGGTATGTGGCGGCGTTCGCGAAAGGGGGAGGGGCCGAGGACTCAACGGCGGTGCTTCGCGCAAGAGTACTCACCCGAAGGCGAAATGATGTCTGCAATGTGCCCAAACCTGCGTATTGGACCAATTGGACTCTTTTCGCAGCAATTTATTTTATACCTGCAACGGTACACAACGGTGTTCCCGAAAGCCTCACGGCGTTATTTCTTTCGTGGTGTACCCCACCCGACGACATACTGAGGTGTGTAAAGAACCTAACCCTGCCGATTGAACCATTTTGACTCCTTCGACAGCAACTAATTTTGAATGTGCGGAGGTACGTGGCGGCGATCGCGAAACGGAGAGGGACCGAGGACCTCACAGCGCTGCTTCTTCGGAGTTCCCCTCCGAACGACCAACTGAAGTCTGTAATGAGCCTAAAATTGCGGATTGGACCGTTTCGACTCCTTCGGAAGCGATTAATTTTGAATGTGCAGCGGCACATGGCGGTGCTCCTGAAATGGGGAGGGACCGAGAACCCCAAGGGCTGTTTTGCTAGAGAGTACTTCTCCGAAAGACATGTCTGCAGTGGATCCAAACTTACCGATTGGACGACTTTTGACTCCTTCGGAAGCAATTGATTTTGAAAGTGCGGCGGCACACGCGAAACGCGGAGAGGCCGAGGACCCCAAGGCGCTACTTCACGCTAGTATACCTCACCAGAAGACTGAGGTCTGCAAAGGACCCAAAACTGCCATTTGGAATGTTTGGGACTCCTTTGGCAGCAATTAATTTTGAAAGAGCGGTGGTACACCCCACCGGAAGTTTAAGGTCTGCAATGTTCCCAAACCTACGGATTGGACCATTTCGACTCCTACGACAGCAATTAATTTTGAATGTTTGGCAAGACACTTCGGCGCTCGCGAAAGGGGGGAGAGGACGAAGACCTCATTACGCTGCTTCTTGGGAGTACCCCACCCAACGCGAACTGACGTGTGCAATGAACTACACCGGCGTACTGCACCATTTGATACTCCTTCCACAGCAATTAATTTAGAAAATTTTCTAATCAGTACGGCTTTTTGTTTGTTTGATAAATGTATTTAATAGTTATTAACGCATTTGAATAGTTATTAATGAGGTTGAAGTTTTTTATATTTATATATGTTCAGCCCCTCTGTTGGTTCATGGAGAGTATGGTAGCTTACTGATCCCGAATGCGATTCCCAGCCAGAGCTAAAACTAGAGCTGTATATTTTTAACACAAATGTCTCGTTTTCTATAGCTGTGTGACGAAAGAAAAGTTTAGGCAGATCCAGTAAGCTATGGTTAAGTGATGGGAATACGTCATGCTTTTATACAATATTATACAGTCTTATAGTTATATTTATCTTAAGAAACAGATCTCTTTAAAAATTTTTCAATTATTTTATTTCATAACATTTTAAATTTAATCTTACTCTATATTTTCAACAATGTCTCTAAGTTGAACAACGTTTCAAGAACTTTTGCACTCCCATCTTCTGGTCTAATAAAAAAGTAAAATTCATCTTCATTCCTAAATGTATGATATGAACCTATGTTGAGTTCACAATAATTAACACAAACTTACTGTTTTTTAAAATAACATGTTTTTAAGGTCCAACAGAAGATATCTCTAATTGTGATATCTCTATTGTTGTCAATAATACTTGGGGTGCGTTTCCTGTTAAATATTCCAGACGTACAGAATGTGGATTGAGTAGTTTACTTCAGGTTCATACTTTTACAAGTATACTGTCAGCGGCAGTTTATTGTTACTTATAAATGCTTTACAAATATGACTCGTCAACTTCGTCTGATTCTCCGGACTGTATAATGCTTCCTCAAAATATCCTTACATTTTTCACGTGTGTATGTGAGCAACGATGATTACGTGAATAATGAATGTCTCTCTTACAAAGGAGGTTAAACGGTTTGAAGAAATACAAGTGGTTGGAGAACTGGAATTGTAAAGAATGTTGCTCTAGGATGGAAAAGAATTTTTCTCCTTTTACCTTTAAAAACCTGTCTTGCGTCGATGTTAGTACGAGTAGATAGTCACCATGCCCTTTGGAAAATGGCAAAGTTATCCACAACTCTCACTTTAGTTGGGCACAGTTGGATTGATGTTCCAGATCAAGAAAGACTAATGTTTATGGAGACAGCTAAGAGAAAACCAAGAGTGATTCTTCACAAGTTAGATAATCAAAGTAAAGATGCCACGTATTATATTTACTTCCAAAGACTGTAATGTAAGGTGATGGTGCTACATTAGCACACACTTTCTGGCATTATTTGTAACGGTCGCATTATGTGCAGCACAGCAAAGAAGGATAAATTCACATACTAATTTAATATCCAGAACTTAGGCTATCCAATATTTCTCCTATCGAACGCATATAAAACTACCATGTTAGGACGCAATGTCCATCTTTTACATATTTGTATATACTATAATCTTTCTGACTTCGATGTCGTTGAATGTAGCAATTTTTGAACGAAGAGACGTTTTAACGTTAACGTTTACTAAATAGATCCTCCTTATCATATCCCTCTCCCCCATGTCGCCATCCAACAGCGACATTCTTGAGGTAACTTCACAAAAAGCCATATAATAGCATTGTATAGAACGATGGTAATATCAAAGTGTCGAACATTAACATTAACATTAACATTAACATTATGGTACAACATTATCATTTGTACTTAAGATTTTCAATTTACTCTCATATTACATTTAAATCGTATTTTTAAAAGAGAAAATCTAATTGGGCTAATTTCAATTAAGTTTTGCGGATTGGTTGAAAGAAAATACACCAATACATTGGGAATACAAATTGTAAAATACAGTAAAAATCGAATGAATATTGGGATTTTCAATAGTAAATTATCAGTAAAATAATTCATTATTTTTCATATCCTCTTGATCCATTCCTATTTTCTAGAATTTTCTCGTTGCGATGGGACACCTGCATATTTCAATATTTCCAAGTAGAAATTACGGGAATACTACTATTTTTTTTTTTCAAAAAATTGTACATGGCCTTTTTTCAATGAACTCAGTTCAGAACAGATTTTGTTTAAGGTAATCTCTATTATCAATTTTGTAATTTTTAAATGTTAAAAATTTGCAAGTTTTGGAATATACAGAGATTTTGCGGGAAATGATAATAGCGCCAATTTTTTTACCGTTGATACATATGATGAGGGAATTTAAAGAAAAAATGGAGCCAATGTGGAGAAAAAAATTCTTTACAAAAACTGAGAATGAGACATTTTATTTCCAACAGTCTGGCAATCAAACACTAGAAAATGACGCACTGCTTCTCATGTATGGTAGCACTGCGGCGTTGCTAAAGAAAGAGCGGCACCTGCTGTGGCAGGCCGTACTTTTGTGCGATGTGCGATGTACGCCTCCTAGCACTTACCGGTGTCCCTCGGAAAGGTGAGGGTTAGAAGAAGAAAAAGAAACTAATGAGACAGGAGAAGAAACGAAACGAACATTTTCAAATACTCTATTCACTGTGTCTAGTGTTCCTCTCATTTCTTCACTCTTTCTCTCACTCTCTCTCTTCTTTCCTGGCATCTTCACCTTCGCTTTTACATTTCTTCTAGTCACTTTGGATCTCTGTTCTTCTCTTTGTCATATATTGACTCATCCTTATTCCAATGTTGTCTTTCATTATTCTCTCGAACGTGAGTTACTTCTCACTTTCTTTCTCCCCCCACCTCCTTCTCTCTCTCATACCCACACACGAACGCCCACGACCAGTATTCATCTCTTTCTCTCTTTCCCTCTCTCTGTGTCTCTCTCTCCTTTCCCTCTTTCTCTCTCTTTCCCTCTCTCTCTCTCTCTCTCTCTCTCTCTCTCTCTCTGTGTGGATTTACTCATTCCCCTCTTTTTCAACACTTCTCACGCCTTGTTTTTGGTCGTTTTTTGCACTCTAGAAAAAAATCAACCGCTCTCCAGAAGTTTCAGAATACGCCAAGTACGGTGGTATAGAGTTATCGTATTTTCAATGGGGCAAAACTACACCTAACTTCATTGTCACTTCTTCGCATGTGAATCAAGCAATCATATATGACATTCATTTTAACTAAAGAATCTGTCTACGTCTAAATCCCCGACGTTGGGGCACCTGCATCTTTAACTGCACCTGCAGTCCTTCCGAGTCATTTTCGTAGTTTTTTCATCACATGATGCCTCTTGTCTCAGCACATGACATGGAGGAACACTTAGCATTCTTTTATAAGGGGAGAGAGGGGGCGGAGTTGGTAAGCTAAAGAAAAGATACAGGGAGTGAAGTGCGGTGTAAGGTGCGCCGAGCTTTAAGTTCTACTCCCTCTATCCCATGCAACTCGACTTTTGTCTGCATTCTGCACTCTTTTGTAAGACAATGCCCCTGAGAGTTATTCGGCGTTTCCGGATGCAGGTCTTCAGCACACTGCGCTGCTGTTAAGAAAAGATTTTTATTTTGTGACTGATATTATAGAAAGGAAATTATTATTACTATTATTATTATTATTATTATTGTTATTATTATTATTATTATTATGTACACAGTGAGAAACCACCACTTTGTGGTGTTTGAGAGAAGGGAAGAAAATCTACGTAACTTCTGCAACAATAGCAGAAACTTCAAACTTCTACTGAAGCGACCTTGATAAAACGGAACTTTTTATTGAAGAAGTTATAAAGCTCAGTATATTTTAAATTAGTAAATGAGCCATTCATTAAACTTTACGAAATATTATTGTATTTAATGAACAAAACCAAATTGTTTGAATGTCACATGACTCATGATTTCGGGAAATATGTAGGAAACGGCACAATAGCGATTATTATTTCCCACAAGCATATTAGACATTCAGGCTATTTCATGTGTCCTGAGAGACATTAGATTATAAAGATGTCACATACTTACTTGCTTTTTACTACTTCAATTCTCTCTAGTGGAAGAACTGAAAATGACGTTGCTCCATCGTCTGGAAAGTTCTTTATAAACCGCGTTCACTTCCCGTTTAACCCGCAGCGTCATTTGCTGCGAGTCGTGAGTTCGGGTCCCGAGCCGTCGGTGAACACGGTCATTGTCTGGATCGGGCTCCACTCCGTCGGAATCTCCCGAGCAAATTTCTTGAATCATGTTGTCGATTGACACAACACATTTCATGCTGAAACGCAATATCCGTATGCATTGTTGCATGTCACAGGGGTCGCTGACCTTAACAGATGCAGTTGTTTGTTTAAGGTCTAGTTTTAGTCATTCTTGCGGGCCATTAATTTTTATTGGGCGCGGGCTGTAATATTTGCAAAATAATGCTATTTGCAAAATAATGCTTGCACCGGTAATATTACTATTGACTTTTGAATGTCATTGTCTTTATTTTTATAATCCGATGCGCGAAGAAACCGAAAACTACGCAGTCTCCGGCTTCACGAGAGGAGTCTATGGTTATATACTCAGGAAAAGAAACTGAAACATCAGTTTCGATTTTGAATAACAAATGCAAATATTTCATTTTGTTGATCTGCATTCATTCATATTGTGTGTAACGATTGAATTCTCATTCGCAATGCTTACAACACAGCTGACGTCATGCGAGAGTAAGACTTCAAGGCGCAGTATAACCGCCATTTATTATTTGCTATTCACGAGTTGCGATGTACAACTGCGGTTTTGCTATTGCACTTAACTGTAGGTCACTAGTCTAAACTATTTTACCAGTACAGTAGACACTCGCAAATTTATTCGCATAATTGAATAGCATAATAATAATAGTAGAGCATAATTGGATACTTCTGTTATTTAAAACTTTGTAGACATTTTTCTTTCAAATTTGTATATAAATCAACATTTATGTCTACATATACCGAATTACTGACAATTACATATACGTAATTTCTAGCAAAGGTGTTGTAGATAGAGAAGGAAAGAAAAAATTCAAACTCATAAATTTACTCAATTCAAAGATATCCACGAATGGTACTTTTTGATGTTGATCATCTGGTGAAATATGATTGCGTACATTTGTAAGAAACGTACATTTGTAACATTTTCCATGTATTTTATTTAATGAATTCTTAACTTTCGATTGATTAGTCAACACAACTGGAAGTCCAGAATTCAATCAAATTGTTTGATATCTTTTTTTTAACACGTATGTTATATTATTATTGTTGCATAATCTCACACACGTTTTGAATATCAAAAGATGGGAATAAACACATTCATAATTCAAATAAAGCCAGAAATTCATTTTTTTTATGTTTCTGAACATTTATTCTCAAATTATAGTAATGATTATACTCATAATCGATAATTACCGGTTATTTGCGACTAGGAGTCATGTTTCCAGTTTTATTTTGAAGTTCGTTTAAACACCATTCTTATTTTTTTCAAAAATGTTGAAATTTTCTACAGATCATAAATATGTATACGTGAGTTTTTGGACGTACTATTACCCGGATGATAATATAGCTCGCCTTTCTCTGTCGTTATAGTTATGTTGTTTCCCAGTCTGCAGTGACCACATTCTCTCTGTACATTCAGCAATAATCCCACAAGATATTTAATTGGGATATGTGAAATGAGAGTTTTAACACGTTTACTCGTTCATTTCCTTTACGAACCGTGGACTTATCCAATAGAAAGAGAATTGCGTTTGTTTGCTGGATTGAAAAAGCACATTTGAGCACTGGGGGCCTCCAGGTTCCCATTTAGATTTTTATGTCGATACTTCTGAAACTATAGAGAATATTGTGTAAATTACTAAGATAAAAAGAACGTGACGTGCTACTCATGTAGAAACACATTGATTTGTCAAAATTAAATAACGGTGAAATGAAATTATGGGATTATGGTAGTATACTATGGTAATACGATTTTTTATGGTAGCATGTTATCGTACTGTGCTAATTGAAGCAAATGAAAAACAAATTAAGAAAAACTTTTCTGACTCTTGTCCAATGGCAGAAGGTTGCTGTGAAGGTTGTAGGAATACTTGTGAAGGTAGGAACCCTAGCAATCTGCCAGATAGGCATTGCCTTTGATTTAATACCCAGATTCAGTGTACGGATTTTCAAAAGGAAGGGAATGATAGGCGTTCAATAAATAATTGTTTGTGAACTAAATGTGTGAAGTCACTTAAGGTACTACACAACGGTCAGGGAAGGTCGGAGACCTGTCGCCTAGTTTCCACTTTAGTCTATTGTGGTGAGATTATTACTATTACCGATTTTGAAAAGTGCGGCTGAGGGAATCTGAAGGTTTTGGACGAAGCGAAGCAAAGGATAGGAGGGAGAAATGAACGGTGATCGAGGTAATGCTGAGTTTGATATGCAACTGAGAGTTACATACAAACCAGGGTGCTTTTGTAATGGTTCGGAGGAATTTATTTTGGGAAATCTGAATTGATTTGCTGGACAAGGCTCAGATGATAGAAACGTAGGATATAATTGGACGGATTTTTGATTTGCGTATGTGAGTAGTAACATGAAGTCGCAGGGGTGCTGACTTTTACTTTACGCCGATTATACCGATTCCTTGGAATTCGAGTTAACAAGTGTTTACTGAATACCTCTTTCCGTAAACGAAGAATTAAATATAATTTGCCTGAACTATATTTCTTTTGGACATATTTTTTATTGTACACAACTAATAGATTATTCTAAATAATGGCAGTGACGTCACTTTCTTGGTATAATCTTTTTAGATAAATATTTTAGTACTGTCCCCAGAAAGTGGATATGAAATCGATATCATTCGGAATGGTTAATAAATTGAGTGGTATACGAGTATTACTACAGATTTGAAATGTGAAAAAAATTATTTATTTATATTTTATCACCAACAAACTGCAATTACAAATGCACTCAAGTTTAGGATGGGTTGTATTTGATACACTGTAGTTAGGTTCAGGTGTTCCTTGATAAAACGAACGTTCCCATGAACCAAGAATGAAATATCTTTCACTAACAACTTAATAAACGATACATTCACAACCAAACCCCCAAAAATGAAACAGTGAAGTTTTAAGTGTTAATGATAATTGATGTAAAGAAGTAAATAATGTTTTTCGTAATGTTCTGCAAAGATTTTGTGAGTCATGTCTGTCGATAGACATCTGGTATTCGCGCTGCATTTCCACGTGGCAAGCGACAAAATGAACGCTCTCTTTAACCTTGTTATTTCAAGTAAAAATTCACATTGTCGTTCCATTCACTTAGTCATGAACACTGCAATTTTTCTCAGCAAAAGTATTCAGTTCTCAAGTACGCTTGGTATAAGGAACAAAAACAATATTTAATTTTTCAGCGTGGTATTCTTCGTGTAATCTTTCCAACTTGAATTGTAAGAAAAGCTAAAATACAACAGTGTCAGTGAAAAAAGAAGTATCGAAACTTGACTACCTATAAAGTACGTATGCCATATATGAATGTTTTACCATAGCTCAACTCTCGATATTGAGGGTATAGAATTATTGTGATTTGGTTTTAAGTAGTGATGCCTTTTAGTGTTCATAAGAGACCAATTATATGAGTCAAATATCTGCATTATTCTGGAGTCAATTCCTGCATTAAACTTTTGTTTCTTCGCATTAAGTGTTAAACACCCTCACGCGCCCGATATTTGAAGTCAAAGTGTCATTTTTGTATATTTGCCTTGTCATTTTGTCAAGAATAACCCGTTGGTAGACAATGGCGAAAATAAATTGTCTAACAAATGGTTAGATCCTCAGCATTTGTTTTGACTTTTGTATTGCATTGATAAAAATGATACAGGCTTAAGAACACTGGATAAAATGGCATGATTTTTAATGTGAGTGCGAGTGTGAAAATTCAGGCTGATTTAATTAAAAGGGTCTTGATCAAAAAACGCACTTCCTAGAAATTCCACATATAGCAGTTGAAATATAGCATTAGAAGTGTAGTAGTTGAGAGGATCCATTTCACAGCTGCATTTTGCTGTAATTACATTGTTATCTCCTTTACTAATATTTCGACCGTTACCTGAATCTTTACAGTTACAACACTCCAAAATTGTCCGCAATTTCAGCCACAACATCCTGAGCTGTCTCAATTAGTTTGACATCTCCGCTCACACACGTTCGAGAGAACCCGTCTTGGCTACGCAATCGCGTAAGTAACATCTCGGACGAAGGAAATTATCGAATCACAAACTTCTAACGAGCGGCGCGCTGTCGACCTCTCGATGGCAACAGCCGTCTGTCGACCGCCGGCCGACGTTCCAGCAGCCACTTACTCCCCGCCACTTCCGCGCTACCCCCTTGATCTGCACCGATGCGCTGGGCAGGTCTCCTCACGTGACAAGAGAGCCTGGGCTGACGGTCCGGCCTTTAGGCCGTCGCGTTTTCCCCTGGAGGTTCTTCGAAAGCGTTGGAGAAACGAGGGTTTCTAGTCAGCCGCATTTGCCTGTCGCTTGTTCGCCATTTACGCGTCCCCGTAAGTGATGCAAATGCGACCAACACGATCTCACGTTCATCCGGAAATTAAGATTTCTTCCTGGTTCGCGGGTTCTTGTGATGAGATAATTGGCTTGTCGGATGAGTCGTAGTGAGATGCAAAATGTCGTCGTTTGACGCGGTGCATATAAATATAAACAAGCAAATGCACTTACGTGCACATGCACACATACGCTCACTTAAATTTTTTCACGTGAATTCTGTATATATAAGGTATAAATTATTATTGATATTGTTCTGGTGATGATGATATTGTTGCTCCTTCTCTTCACGAGGCTGGAGCAAGCTTGCCTGCATAAATTCTTGTAATCAAAACATAACGTTCTATTGATATATTTCTAAATCTCATACCTTACATATTAATACATTCTTGAAATAAATTAAATTCACCACAATACTGCATCAAACAGAATAATTATTTGTACTTAAATAACATTATTCAGTCTCACAATGTTTGATAAAATTTAACGTCTTTTTTATCAACGATGGCAATATTTTTTTAAGAGGAGAACGTACAACTTTATTAGCAGGAAAATGTAATTCATTAGAATGAAGTGTTTTTTAATGATTTTATGGACCAGTAACTATATTTAAAAGAGTTACAAAAAATTCAACTACAGTCGCGATAAAGAATGCGACTGTGTTCCTGGTTCTTCATTTCATACTTGCTTACATTCTTTCCTTCTAAGTCTTATTTTATTCCTTCCCTTTTCCTTGCATCCTCTTTTCCTTTCTCTCTTCTTTGCCTCTTTCCATCCTTCCATCCCTTCCTTTTTCTCCGATCCTTCTCCCCTTCCCTCTCTTTCTTCCCCCTCCTTCCTTTCACTCTCTTCCTTCCTTCTCTCCCTTCTTTCTAACTTTTCCTTTCGTCTCCCCATTCCCTACTTCCTTTCTTCTTTACCTTCCCTCCTTCCTCTATTGCTTCCTTCCATAGTTTTTTACATCCTCTTTTCTTATCCTCTTCCCTCTTACCTTCTCTTCCTTCTATTTCTTCCTTTCCTCCCCACTCCCTTCCTCCCCCTTTTCTCCTTTCTAAATCTCCCTTCTGTCCCATCCCTCCCTTCCTTCCTTCCCAATATTCCCCCTCCCTTTCTTCTCACTCCACCCTGGCTTCTCTTTCTTCCTTTCGTCTATCCTTCTCCACCAACATTTACAAACATCCGAGAAAAATGTACCCGACTATTATATTTCTGTGCAATGATAAACGTGAATTAGAACCATTATTTCTTCTTTGTCATTTGCATCGTTTAGAACGGAATACAAGTCATATACGATATTTCTCGCTATAAAAATATCCGAATTGACTTTCATGTCAGAAAGCCAAGAAATATTACCTAATTTACAACTCCATCGACCTAATTGACAACTTAACTAGCAGGAACTAGCTGGTTTTCCGAAAAAACGTAAGTCGCATTTGATCAACAATCATACAGGCAACAATGTAGTTTTTGGCGAATCGTCTTCTCCTTTTCTCAAGAGCTTTAGAAACTTCCATTCGGCTGGTAAATCACGAATGGCTGCTTTGGAGATCTTTTCTTCTTTTTCTGTTCTTTGCATAATCGATTCCGGTGGTTCCGAGTGGTTGGGGTCGATGGCGCCGTACCGTCGCAGACGACGGCACAAAGGTCCGAAACAGACGTACTTACGATACAAACGCTACCTACATTTGAAATTAGAGGGGAGAAAATTCTTGTCGACTATGGAGGAAAAGTCCATCACCGGCGAATGGATCATCCGGCGGATTGACTTAACGACGACCGGTAGGTGTGGCTCAGGGCATCAGTTGATGTCATTGCAGTGCTTCTGACCGGGAGATTCTTTGTTCGGACCCCGGTGATGGCAGTATTTTTGACACCAGCTAAACGGCTGGATCGAGTTCTGCCGCTGTCGCGAGGAGAATTCTAACGTCCGGCTGCTCTGACCGATGATAGGTGAATCCCGGAGCAGTACCCAAACAAACGGACCACGGTTTGCACGCGATTTTTCTTTCCTCTTCCTTGTCCTATCCTCACCTTTACTTACATACACTTACATTCATAACACTAGCACACACGCCGGGAGACGGCGGGAGCTTAGAGCTTGACCCGGCTGGGGCTTTGCCCCCTGGTCGGAGATACATCATTGAAGTGAATCCCGTCAGTCGACCGTAGGTCAGTACCCTCCAGCGAGAGAAGATCACCGCGAGGTTTGTTGGCTATAAATTTGCGAAAATTTGGAAAGCGGGTAGACTGAAGCTATTGGAAAGCATCGAAAGAGATTACTACATATTAATTCATGAAGACTCAAGATACGCGGCAAACGTCGACGTGTTAAGAAAAGACGTAAGTGTAAAAATGTATACATATTTTATAATGGCACATATGAAGCTATGTATTAGATTAGCAGATTACACGAGGACACGTTTATAAGTGCTTTAGAGAGTAATTGCGGGAACGCGAATTGGACTTCAAAAATAAATGTCTTACTCTTAAGACTGGGAGATGTATCGGCGAATATAGTTAGGGAAATGGTAATGGGCAAGGTAGAAGGGTTTATCTTGGTCAGACTTATGGAAATTAAAAAAAAGACGACGTTTTAGCAGGGGTGTCCCGTATGGGATTAGTAAAATTACATTCACACTTTTTGAAAGGAAGCTAGAGGTATGCGTAATTGAGGATCGGTTGTGGATGCCTCGTAAATTAAAATACTTAAATGCCAATGTGTGATTTACCCAAAAGAGTCTATCCACATTCTCTTAGTGCAGTGCCATCGAAACATGGGAACAGGTAGGAATGGGGAGCCGATACTGCTAACACAGGAAAGTAATTTTTGTACCGAACATGTGAAGAGATAATAGGTCTCACTTCATCAAGGAATCCGGAAAATTCCTCGAAAAATTTCGGGCTATTTTGGGAAGAGTAATTAGTAACTGATGAGACTAGTTAGCAAATAAATAAATGAAATAATATTTCACTTCCATTAAGTACAACACGTTGAAACGTGGCTGGACCTCACAAATTGTTATTAATGTATTGATTTTGATTGCGTCCGTGATACCACTCGGGAGACAACTATTTTTTTTTCAGTAATTCTCACATCTGGGTTACCCCATATTTCTCGTTTGAAACGTAGCCCCACTCTCTGAATATGAATCAGTGAAATTGTCGCTGATTCAATCAGTGAGAGCAAAGTCACTGATATCTTCAGTCGAAATGTGTAGTTTTGCTGACAATCAGTGAATATGTGAATCTTTTCAAAATGACCGCCAGCATTTCATTGGTTGTCAGTTGGCCGCGCCACTATACCGACTGGTCCAGTCATTCACATGCTGTGTTGTGAATGTACGCAAAATCGCACGGCGGAGCCAGTGGAATAGAGGTTTCCTGCGAGAAAACTGACCTGTGTCTGAAGATTGTTTTAATTGCATTACGTACTAATCGCGCACTTTTTCTTGATACTCCACAGCGGGGGGTGCGGGGAAAGGCGATGTTCTGTCTACGTCACGGCAGTGCAGGGCTGTCAACTTTATTGATAGATAACTCGGAGTAATAACTCGTCTTGGACTAGATAGTTATGAGAAACAACGGGATTTTTTTTAATTATGAAGAAATAATTAATAGTTATACGAAATAATTGAGTAACAAGAAGGAAAATGGTACGTACAGGTCGATAGAAAGAGACCGAAAACTAGGAAGTCCGCATTGTAAAGGAAGGAGGTGGGCAGCACTGCAAACTGAGCCGTGACGTTCCGAGCGGAGCTCATATTTTCTGCCGGGCCGTGCAATGCCGGGCTGAGCGAGAACTAGGGAGCTCGAGGATCAAGAAAAAGTGCGAGCATAGTAAGTAGTTTTCGCTTTTCTGTGACTCGTCTTGTTGATAACTGTGAGACGTTTTATTTTATAGTGAGCATTTGTCCATACTAAGAAATAGGTTATGAACACGTTGTTAATATCACGTATTTGTTTTTGTTATTAACTTGGAAACTTCTTATGCAACTTAAGAGTTTTAATGTAACTGTTTGGTGATACAGTGTGAAGTATCTGACGTGCAATGGATAATTTCGTTTATGAAATTTGTAAAAAGTCCAAAATGCTCTCGATTACACCACAGCAGAGCCGGGCATGCCAGCAAACTAATAACTCATTCTTTGGTTTTTCCAATTTAGTTTGACACCAGTCCAGGAGTGGAGTTTTGAAGAAGTGTAAGAGAAAGTGCTGGAGCTAACTGGGGACTCTAACAATGTGAATATTTTGAAAGGTATTTTAATTTGCCAAAGACTGCTGTAATACTGATTTATTTTGATCAGTGTTCCTTGCTTTCCTTAGTCACTAAACACATTATATTTTACTCATTTACAAGGCTAGTTTGGCAGAGGAGTGGGAGTGCAGAAGGTACATCAAAGCCATTCCTGAGGTTCCCAATCCAGACTTCATAATTCTGCCAGTTAGTATGATCTTGTATGTAATCTGAAAATAAAGTAACCATTTTTTCCTCGCTTAACTTCTTGACCTATCTTTTTTTCTGTTTTAGGAGGGCTCTAATTTGCATCTGGAGGAATTGGAAAGGAGAAAAACCTTCAAGAAAAACGTCCAGCAATATTTGATATGGGTGAAAGGATAGAAAAACTATTCGTGTTTTGTTCAGGGTGATGGTTGGTTTTAACATCTGCCCTTTTTTTAATAATAATAATAATAATAATAATAATAATAATAATAATAATAATAATAATAAAATATTCCTTCACCCATTGCAGCATTTGACTTACTGTTTAAATTAATATTTACAACAAATTTGGCATACTCAACATCATTAGCAATTTTTTTTCATTTTTAGCAGTATATAATGATTATATCCTTCAAATATTTAATTTGAAATAAAAACTCAGTTGGGTTTCTGTAATAAACCCTCCCTTCTGGGAAATGAACAATGCTTTTGCAATTGTTCAATTATCATAACCTTCTATCATTGGAGTTAGTTTTGTTATATCATAGAAATTTGATTCTTTGGTTCTGTGTCCGGTATTGACTTCATAGATTGACTTTAAGATTTTCCCAATATCGAGGATGGCCCAATTCTCAATTCATCTAATTTCTTCCTATTCAGGTGATTTTCATGTTCTATGTACACAAGATCTCTCTTTTAATTCAATTTGTCTCCTGTGTAGGTTGAATATTTTTTTGTTGTCATTATGAAGTTTTATTGTATTCTTGAGTGCTATTTTCCTCTCTCTTTCTAAATCTTCGGCTGTGCATTTTATTTTTAATTCATGCGGTAGGATATTTATGGTTTTCCCCTCTAGCAAGTATTTTGTTGAGAATTTTGTCACTGTATGCTCTGTCTCGTATTTCTCCACAGCTTTTTTCACAATAGTTGTCCATAGCAATAGCAGCCTCTTTGTTAGTTTCATTCATAATACATCTTATTTTATTCACTAAAGTCTGGTTTACTCTTTCATTGAGACCATTGGAGAAAGGCGCATCTATGGCAGTAAAAATCAATTTTATTTTTTTCTTTACTTTGAATTGTTTTAATTCTTTTGAATTTATTCCTGGATATTGATCCGTTAGTACCATCTGGACATAATGGTATTTTGTTACTTCCTCAGTTAGTTTTATGAAGTCATCAGGGTTTTGATTTTTTGATGTTAAAATATAAGCATATCTTGTGAAATGGTCGACCAGTAGGTGTAGGTATTTTTTTGTTGACCGGGATCCTCCATAACCTCCAATGGTATCTATAGAAACTATCTTGAATGGGTACATTGCTCAACCTAGGTGTGACATTAATCCATATTATGATTTTCTTCATGATTTATTCTTTAAGTAGATGTCACAAGTTTCACAAATCTTCTCTATGTTTATGTTTATATTTTTGCTGTAAAGAATGGTGTTACTTTATTTATCATCTGCGCTCTTCCCAGGTGACAATAAGTATTGTGTACATATTTTAGTAATATTTTACTAAATTCTTCTGATAATGAGAGTTTTTCTCTTCTTTGAAATTTTTAT